>VZTT01055162.1:30499-45144 GCA_013400855.1 Buphagus erythrorhynchus | reverse complement strand
ACACACACACACACACACACACACACACACACCCCCCTGCCTCCAGAGCACATCCTGGCCAGAACACCCGAGGGACAGGCATAAGAACAACAACCTGCACACCTCACACCTTGCCATTGCTCCCTCAAAGCCTTCCCCCTTCTCCCCAGGGCATTTTATGTCTCTTTCTTCCTGTATTTAGCTCAGCTGCTAATCTCTCAATACCAAGAGTCACCTTCCACCACAGTGGCCCATGTGAATGACAGATCATGTTCAACCCTGGGGAAGCCCAGGGATGCAGTGAAGGGAAAAGGTTCAGATTTGGAATGAGAAGTAGAGAATATTTCAGCTAATGAATCAGACTAATGTTGTATGGCAGCTGAGTCCAGAGGCTTTTGTGCAATATCCTGCAATTCCCAAGCTGTTAAATCAGATGTTCTGGCCTGAGAGAGCCCAAATGCATTGCTTTAAATATCTCAATTAATTATCCCACTGAACATTAAGGAAACTGCTAGACATGTCAATGTTGGGTCTTGGAGAAAAGTAGTGAGGGATGATTAAGACAGTTGAAGGAATCAAAATTTTCTGCACACTTGGGCACAGAGTGCATGAGTATAAATACTGTACATTATTGTTGTCCTGTGTGCTGAAAATGTCTTACTAATTACCTTTTCATCCTAATTAAGCCTTCTTCTTAAGTGCACCTTTCCAACTGCCTTGGCCTTTAAAGAGCAAAACTACCAAATATATGATGCATGAAGGAAACCACACAGAATATCAACTAATGAAAAATTCACTAATCTGTTACCCTTCCTGACTACAGAGTTAAAAGGATATGGAATTCATGGTGAAACCAGAATTTAGCTTCAGAATTTTTAGCTTCATTTCCTAGTTCTCTACTGCCTATATACCTGCAAATACAAAATTCCATCTGATAATAAGTGACTAGAGAAATTAAAATGTGTCCTCTTTAATGAGGCCAAAGCTATGTGACAAATCTAACATAAATACAACCCCAAAAGGCTACAGCTTAAGCTATTCCATGGTTGATAGAAAGTGGTAAACATTCTTTAAAAAAAAAAAAAAGCAATTCCCTTGGATCAATCCCTAAATAGGGTTATGATTAAATCGGACATTTGGGAATAAGCTGGGAACTGGATTCTAAAGCCAAGTATTGCTGAGCTCAGCAGCAGTCCCCTGGCTCACGCTGGCTTCTATCAGTTACAAACCCAATCTGCATTGTATTTCAAACTCAACACAGGCACATGGGGAAATATGATACATTTGCAACTGGAGGCTGAAATTTGATTTACTTGGATGTGCATCTGCCCCTCTCTGCTCCATCATACTGAGGATTTTACTGGTTCCTACTGGTATGGGTTCAGGTATTCTTAAGATATGTGAAAATCCTTTCATATAGAGTATTTCCTGCTCAGCCTTTTCTTACTCCTTTTTAATTTGACCTTTCCCTTGTGTTAGGCACAAATGCTCCTAGTGAAATACCAAGTCTCATTTTGAAACTTCTGGGAGCCTGCACCATTCTGCAGTTCACCTGCAGCAGACACCAGGCACTGGGCTGTGACAGCAAACATCACCTGCCAGCCCATTCACCTTACCCTGCTGTTAACCACCCTGGCTCACTGCAAGAATAATCCAAAGAAGATTTTTGTAAATTTTCATGAAAAGTGAAATTCCTCCATCATCGCAAACTTGCACCTTTATAGAAGTCACATCTCTTGTGCTTCTGTCAGTGAGCAACACATCCCAGTGGATCAAGTGAGCTGCTACCCTTCCACTGTCTGAATGAAACTGCAGGGCAGCAACAGGCTGGTTTTCATCTGAGGCACCTGATATTTATGCACTGCTTCAGTTGAGGATTGGATACATTTTTCTGGCTTTTTAAAACCAGTAATTCAAAATAAAAGGATAGATACCAGTTATTAGATGTATGAACATTGCAGTCAGTTGCAGCTACTGATGACTTCCAAAACTCCAATGAACAACTTCAGGTAAAAAAAAAAATTAAATTATGTATTTCTGAGCCTTCTAGGATTTTGATTTCCAATCCATTAAAAAACCCAAGCTGTTTTCCAAGCTACATGATTGTTCTTATTTTCAACTGAGATTTCTAGAGTTTAATCACATGTCTCTTGAGGTACTTTTGGAGAATTACTTTTTAAAAAATAGGAATATGATTTGGAAGCACATATACAGGGGTCCACAGAGGAAGCAGGCTACATTTCCTGCTTATTTTTTTATTGAACCATTTATATAAAAAGAAAATTTTTCCTTCATATTTTGGACTCTGAGATATGAGTTAACAAATCAGGTTTCTTCCAAATTTGCCCTCAGCTCCAGCTACAGCCTCTACCATAATTTATAGCCACAAATGCACAGTGAAATGTGCAATAACTCACATTATGTGAGTATGTATTCTAAGTAATACAGCATACACCACGCTGTTGATAAAACAGACTTAATAGCATTTAGTCTTCATCTGCCCTACCTATTTTCTTTGTATAATTGTGTTAAAATAGCACTACCTATGTGTAACTTGGAATATATCGGGGTGTTAAATGATAAAAACTTGCTTTTTTTTTTTTTTTTGAAACAATAATCCCACTTCAGAGAAAGAGCAAGAAATTATAATGTTAAACATCAGGCTATAAAATAGGAGAAAAAACCAAAACTCATACAGGGCTCATCAGAGTATCCACTGGAGTTTTTCATTTCCAAAACTCAAAATAGAAGCTCCATATCAGGAGATGAAAAAATACACTGCAGTTTTTAAAATATTTTTTAATCCTCATGTTGATTGTAACGTCAAACAAAAAGGTAACCCTGAACTTTAGGGACATTTTCCTTTTCAGAAATGACTTTTTGCACTTTCTCAGGTGAAAGGGTAATCTAAACTTACCAAGGGAAAATTGAAGGACGGATGCAGTAGTTGTGTTAAGGCCAGTGGTGGTCTATGGGAAGAGAAGCAAATATTTTTGTTAGATCAGCAAAACAATACATTCATCACTTGTTTTTCTTTGAAAGCGTGGAAAATCTCTAGACAGCTACATCTCCAGTGCATAGGACTGTTAATCACCAGCCCTTTCAGGCTGAGTGATCGTGGACATTTTTGTTATGTCATTTTGATTATTGAAATCTCATCATATGTCAAAGCCAGAATTTTTTCCCACCATACTAATGTCTACAAAAAAAAGCACATTTATGTGCAACAGGGTAGCTTGACCACTCTTTTGAAGATTGAAAGAATGAAGTCTGTGGTTTACAGTCAGCTTAGTGTAAATCTGTATACATATGGAATGGTTCTCATTTTTCCCAGCATAGAACAAGGACTAAAAACGATCATAAATAAATACTAAAAATAACATGAATTAACCCTAAAATAATGAAATATTAAGAGGAAACAACAGCACTTAAATCTTACACACCAAAGCAAACAAAACACCTTGGTGATACCATATGGTATGTACAGTATGCAGGATGTTGTAGCAGAATTTACCCACTGCTGACATCCTGCCAAGACCCAGAAAGAGAAACACCAGCAGCTCACCCTGTACTCAGCAAACCACCCTCCTCTGAGGGCTCTCTTTCTCTCTTCTTTGAATGCCTCCATATTTCAATAGTACAAATTAGAATGGTTTTCCTGAAAATGCTATAAAATAAAAACCACTAGTGTGTTGTGAAGGACACCTAATTGCTTTCAATTTATTGTGCAAGTTGGATTTAACAATACTGCTACTAACAAGCAAGGCATCCAAGAGCAAAAGGGACTGGACTTCTTCCAGTGCCAGTGCACACCTAGTTGAGCTATTCATTAAATGATGCCTTTGAAAATAATGTATGGAGATCTGCATGAGTTGGCATGAGGTTTTGGTGTGTTTTGTTTCTTCTCTACATACATGTTACATACAGAAAAGAATCTCATATAAATATTATGGAATGGGATCTTCACTGAAATGCAGAGAAGATTAGCTGACAAAAAGACTACATGTCCTAACAGGTAATTTTAATTTTTAAACAAGAGTAGGAAAGCTGCATTTACATAACCCCCTTAAAAATACAGTCAAATTCCCATTTAGGTAATTCTGCCAGGATTGATTCAGTATTAGGTATCACACTTATCCTGCCAAATGATAAATTGCTTTCTGATTTGAGTTAGCAGCACCTATTATATTAGTTTTCATTCAATTAATTATGTTGTGCAAGTTGTAATTTGAAAACAAAACCTTTATTGAAGTTCAATAGCTCATATCACCAATAAATTAAACATTTCAGCTATCAGAGAGGAGATATTCATGTAGACTTAGACCGTGTTGTGAATAATTTCAGCAGTGCTTTGGGAAAAAGCGCTAGACTTACTAAAAATTTTTGCAAAATTCTGCATAGGACTGCTTAGTTCAGATACTGCAGAGAACATGGTAGGGAGCCTTTAATAGATATTTCCTTTGCTTGCAACATCTCTGATGCTATACACCTTTCCAGGATTTTACCTGCAGTAAATTCTCACCAACTGACAGAGACAGCTGATATTAGAAAACCCTCTGCCTGCTGTAACAGGTGGCTGTTGGAAATCAGGAGAAGAAAAGGAGGTCAAGAAAATCAGCAGCTGTTAGAGCTGCTGATGTAAAATATTTTGCAAATTCAACTCTTCTTGACTAAGTATTTTAAAGAAGTAATTCATGTTCCAGGAGCCATTAACAGGAACAGGGATTTCATAATCCATTTCAAGCAGGGACAGAATAGGACTGATAAAAATCATGGAGAAATGAAACAGGTATTAAAATTTGTAACAGAAAGAGGTATGTTGTGAAATTGCCAAAACAACTACAAATGAGAAACAGGTTGGTTCTAAGACAATAGGTATTTAAATGTATGTCCATACTCAAAAATAAAACTATATCACACCTCTGGCCTGAACACTTTTGTGCTCGTCCATAATGTTAAGCCATTAGCACATTCCTGCAGAAGGATTTGATTTTTCTGCAACACTGCCATAATATTTAGAAATATTTTAATTTTTAGGCTGGTAACTATTTATAAACATGACGATTTTTTCAGATTATTTTCTTTTATCTATTACCTATTATGATTATGATTTAATCATATCACTTTGGTAACATAACAAAATTTTTTCCAAATTCCTGATGCCATGATAGTGCTATTTTACTACTGAGCAATATGACAAATGCAGTCCAAGACTAGATTTTGAAGCCAATTCCTGATTACTAAGGATAGTCTAAATTGCATATCATTAGGGATAAGACAGCTAATGAATGACAAAAAACCCTCAGAGCTGGGACCCTGGGTTTGTTAAACGTCATGAATGGATACTTTTTCCAAGTAGTGTTACCTGTGCTCAGTACTACATCTAAAAATGAATGTAAAAAACGGGAAAAATACCCCAGTGGTGTGACTTCCCTTTTGCACAGGACACAAACCAATGCATGAATTCTCAAGGCAGTTAGCAAAGCACAGAACATCCAAACAGGGTGTGAAGTAGCAGAGAGGCCATTTAACATCCCTGACAGGATTCCCTCGCTGGAGCTGGCTGCAAGGGAAATTCTTCTTTATCTGTAAAATCTCTAAATTAGTTTTATATGTGTTTATGACTTTTATGCACCACATCAGCAATATCTACATTGCATTTGTGTAATTCTAGTCCCAGTTAAGGATGCAAAATTAACCCTGTGAAAAGAATTGTCAGTGTCTGAAATGAAGGGAAGATGCCTGGCCAAAACCACTTCTGTTTAATGGCCCTCTTCCATGTTTGCTCTTCAAATAGCTCTAATCAGCCTCTCCTCCATTCAGAAAGCTGTTGAAAACATGAAAATTAATTTTGAATTACATGGGCTTTGATCTGGCCTTTTAATTTTTCAGTTCTTTCCAAAGCTCCCCTTTTATGTACATTATTGCAGCTAGCTGCCCAGCATCAGCATGTGGGCATTGGTTTATGTATTGCAATTCATTTTCCACACCCAGATGACCTCAAGTTAATACAAATTGCACCATGTTGTTTCTTACAGCAATTTTATGACCAAACTACCCCCCAGCAAAATTAATTCTGTCCCATTCATCATGACTCAATCTGTTATACACACTTCCCTGCAACTGGCAGGTGCTTGCTCCAGGCTGCATTTAAGTCTGTAGGATGCATTGTTCACAAGTGTTGTTTTACAATCAAATTAACATTTTTCAACAGGGACAAGAAAAAACGGGACAAGACTAATAAAATAATAAAAGAAAAATTAACCCTATCCCTATTTAATTGTTGGATGCAAAAAGAGAATTATGCTAGTTTGAAAACACACTTCTCTGTCCCTGACTTTTCAGTATTTCAGAGATACTTTAAATGACTTGGATACATGCTGGATCAAGAGATTTTCTCTTGCCAACTATTGCAATAACCTTTGGTTAGCATCTATTGTTTGAAACACTGGGATGTTGCTGGGTGTACTTCTACGGACCTACCACCTTGCTCAAGAGCATCTCTGCTAAATACTGAAAGCACTCAACAAAAAAAGCACTCCACCACCCCTGCAGCTGACACAGGTTCCCAGGCTGCAGCCCCAGCCCTGCAGAGGAGGCAGCCTTCACTTACCAGCTCTCTGGGACCGTATGGCTCGCAGAAGGTGGCAGCGCTGCCGTGCATGATGGCCCCGCAGTGCTCCCCAACCTCACAGTTACTGCACTCAGACCTGCAGGGACAGCACACCGAGTTCACAATGCAATCACACACTGCATCTTCGAGACCGTGTAAACTGTGAAGGCAGACTGCTGTGTCTTGGTGCTCGGATTGGACTGTTTGCTATCATGGTGCTGAACACAAAGGTTGGGCAGCTCTTTGACCCACTGGAGCTGCCTCTTGTGAAAGACCCTGGTGATTCTGTACTTGCTCTCTGCAAACTGCCCCTCCTCTAAACTGGGGTGTCCCTGCTCGTTGAATGCAAAACATCTCACCATGGGAAACCAAGTTGAAATCTTACATATATAATTTACCCTGAAGCTACTCTTCTTACAAAATCCTTGTGAATATTTGATTTACCATATGCAAAACCACCATAATGGAGTTACCATAAAGAACAGCTGAGGAGAAGTGGCTGGGATCAGCCCCCTCCTGCTTGCAGGGTTATTTCCCCAAAGGCCAGGCTTGAGGCTGCAGTGTAACATGGCATTTGCTCTTGCTTCTATTTGTATTTGTAATATTGCATATTCCTAGTGACAGAGTTGCCACTCTTCTCACCTTTTAGGGTAAAAACTACAAAGAAATTCTCAGAGAGGCTGGTAAGTGCTGCAGAGACAACTAACTACACCTGTCCTGATATTTCTTAATTTAATATGAAGGACTTTGTGGGCAGCCTGACTGCAGAACATAGGGAAAGGGCTGCCTCCCCCACCTTCTAGGATTGGGGTATCAGATCTTGGCACGAGGACCACATTTTCAAAAAACATTGGATATGTTTTTTGGATATGAATTCCATATGCATATGGAAACCAACAATCTGCCTGCAATGGTGCTGAGCAACATTGCCTTTGGGCATCTAAAGCTCAACTTAAACATCAAACCTACAGTGAAACACTCCAGAAAAAAATCAGACATAAAAATGTTTGAGTTGTTTTTCCTGTATGACCATGCCAGTGAAGTAATTCAGCAATTCACACTGACAGCATTTAGGATTTTGAATTTAAGCAGCAAAATAAAATATTCTAATAAAGTAGTATAGTTCAAACCAACTTCAGTGAATTAATATTTATTTATAGAAGTTACAGTCAGCAAATAATTTTATTTCTCAATAAAAAGCAAGAAGAGAGCACGTGAGTGAATAGAATGGTACTTTTAGAGAAAGCACAGAAGTAGAGTTCACAGAGGACATGTGTTACTGCTGTTCACTTGATCCCAAAGTTCCGACAAATGAAGAGCAGGGAGACAGGAACTAGAAGAATTCATGGGATTCTATAGGATTCTGGCTGTTATAAAAATTATTTTCATTGTCTGCCCCTACAATTTTGAATTTTATAGTGGAGCATCTACCCGGACTCCTGATATGTGCAAAGAGACAGACACGGCAGGAAAACTTTGCCATAAATACTTTGTAGGGACCACTTAGTCCTTCCTGAAAGGTTAGGCTACATAATCCAGGGGATATTTTAATTCAGCAATTCTCTTATTTCAAAGAATAAAAAGTGATTAATCTGTTCTACTTCTGTAATATGGTCTATGAAATATTGTCTGGAAATCAAGAAACACTGTCCTGCTAATACAGCAGTTTCATCATTGGTTCTCTTTTCTAGGATGACTCCTCTCATACAAAATTGGATGGCTTGGTAATCCTGATTCAAACCTTTGTGCTCCCTTTGAAGTGCATTACCTTTGACAATAAACTGCTCATTAGCTTGACAAGAATGCATGAAGAGCAAGATAATTGATCTGCTGTTCCTCAGATCATCATCGTGTTTAGAAACGTTCCAATTTGCTCCTCTCCTGGTGCAGACAGGAAGGTTAATTTCTTTTCTATTTATACAAACAGAAGACAGTATTAATTGCCCTGGCTGGGTGCAGCTTTCTACATTATCTTTCTCACCTGCCTGGCCTAAAATCTTAGCACATTAAAATCACTTCAGCTTTCTCTTCACAGCTGGTCCTCTCTGCCGCTGCTGACACGTGTCGCATTTATCGAGATGACTTCTCCACAGACCTGCCAACTCTCTCATCTCTGGCTTAGAGTCCCACCTCTCTCTGCTATTGTTCTTCACTTTGCTGAAGGGGAAACATCTGCTGTTTCCCCACCCCTATTTGTCATTTCTTTTCCCTCTACAATACCTGAGTGTGTGGACATTATATTGACTGATGTCTTTTGTGATGTCTGAACCATAAAGAAGATAAACATCTCAAACTGCCAAGAGATTTTTAAACATAAATCTTTCTGAAGTTTAATCCCACAGTTTTAGTGCAATTTGGAAACCACTTTAGGACCTCTCTCTCCTGTCACAAAGCTTTCCTCAACCTCTTTGCCACTGGAAATATCACTGTACCTGTACATTTCTCATATGCCATGAAGAAGTGATGACCAAGAGAATCTCTGTTTCTTATTGATTGATTTTACATGCTCAGCTATTCTTCATGTCATCTTTGACAAGTGTACCTTCTGTAAGTGACTGCTGCTTGGTGTGCTGATAGGCTTTGAGATGAAACATGATATCAGATTGGGAAGGAGAGTTTAGCCAGCAATACACTTCTGTACTGGCTCTTTCTCCTTTAAATGTACTGCATGCCCTGCTTTCTCCAGTCCTACTATTAAAACTGTTTTATACAGAAATATGCATTAATGCCAACATTTATTCTTTACTCATTTATGCATCTTCTTAACATAAGATCATTTATCATAGGATTAAACAGATATTTTTTACATTTATTCTTGTTTAGCCTGGTTTAGTTCTTATATAGCACCTTTTTTATGGTCTCCACTGGAGTTTTATGAGGTTACATGGAGGCAAGAGGGTCACAGGAACAGGTGCTCAATGACCTAGAGAGTCTTCTTCATTCTCCACATGTTGACCTCTACTCATCCAGCCATTTCCTGGCAACTGGTACCAGGTGCAGACTCCCTTTCCCTACTGAAGAGATCAGTTACTTCCATGGTTCCTGAGCTTTCTGATATAAGTGTCCTGTCAGTTTTCAGAGAGTCTCGTGGTCACTAATCACTTGTATTATTTCAATTTTCTAATTGCAAAATGTACTAAACACTTCTAGTTAGTTCGACAGTCAGCAGTGGCTGGCTGGTAATGGACATTGGTGCTACATTTACAGTGATGTGGGAATCACTTACCTGCCTTAACTTCCACAGCTAGTACATGTCAGATAAGTAATACATTGGACATTTATGATTGTGTGAAGCATATTTTTTTCATGAGACAAGAGATCTTTGTAAGGCTGGTGGCAAATAAAACCCAAGAAATGAGGAAATCTTTGCTTAAGTAAGCAGGCTTTTGCCTTTGGGTTGGGGATTTTGGGAATGACCATATTCTGACATGACTGGACACTGGAAGAAAAGATTATAAACATCAATTGGACATACCACACAAGAAAATTCTCATAGTGGGTGGTTTTCCAAGAACATGAGAAAGATGGGACATGCTCCCATTCCTGCATTCCCAGCAGAGAAATCCTCCTTCTTTGTTCTACATCTCTTCTATGTTCACATAAGGATGTGTCCTCTCCTGTTGCCTTCTCCTCTCCCTGTCCCTTTCTCACTTTAGCAGTTTCTCCTGACACCAAATTTTGATTTAGGTCAGGGACTGTGGTGCTGTGACTTTTCTTTTACAAAGAGCCTTATCCCAACCTTTCCTTTCTCTTTCATGTGCAGCACCAAAACCACTTGTAGCCACTCCTTCCCTGTTTCTGAGCCTCCAAAGAAACAGACAGCTGCTGGGAAGGATGTGTCTTATAATGCATTTGAAAGAGCAGGCAGTCACTCTTGAAATCATACAGTGCTCTTGTGCAAAATAGTTATTTGATGTGAGGCCTCTCCCAGCAATGGAATGACACACAGGCTCTGCTGGGACTCATAAAATTGGACACACAGAGAGGATATAAACTGCTTAGCTGGTGCACTTGGACAGTACATCTCTGCCAGAGCTGCACGTGCCAGAGGGGCAATCAGGAGGAGTGGGGAAATATTAATAGCTTCCAAGCCAGTGTTGTGTAGGATTTGGGAAGAAAAGATAGGAGGAAAACACAAACACTTCTCTTTTCATCTGTACACAAATAATGGTTTCAGAAATGATTAGAGTGGCTGGGTGTAAGTGGCCCCATGGCACAGCCCTGCTGGGGTGTCTGTGCACAAGAGGCAGCTGCTCTGCACAGACCAGACCCAGCAGAGCTGGAAATACTGCTCCAGCACTCACTGCAATTGCTTGTGTAAAGATGGGATTTTAGCAGCTGCCAGGGGAAAAAATGCAATTTTAGGGTGGATGGAAACAACCGTTAATAATTCCTGATTTTACTCCCACTAGACAATCAAATGAGAATGAGCTTTCTGCCACTAAGTGGGTCTTCACTGGAGGCAGAGCTACTGCAGAAATTCTTTGTGCTGAAAAGCTCATGATACCTCATTATGATTTTCTTTTATTTGAGCTCCACTTCCATTTAGCATTGCTGAAAATGCTGGCTTTCTGCTATTACAGGACAACCTGTCTCAGGATTGTGGTGAGTTTTGGGACTCTCTCCTAGCACCCACCTCTCTGCACTGACTCACCAGGCAAGGTGGTGAAGTTTACCCCAGAGGGACCAAACCCTTATCCCAGGGACAAAAGGAGCAGAAGACTGGGGGCTCTTTTAATCTGAAATTTCTCTGTTGAGACTTCTATAAGCAAGGATGAATTTAAAGTTGAGAGCAATGGATAAATAAATTATTGAGGCTCCCAACAGACAAGCCCTCTGTGAGTTATGAGGCATTTGCAGGGAAATAATGCCTCTTCCCATTTCTTTCCACTCAAGTCCATTTAACACACTGCTGCTAAAGCTACCTACCTTGGCAGCTATTCTGCAACCCATTAAGAGTCCTTGATCTGTGCATACCCATAAAGAAAGAGGGTTTTTTATGTTACAATATTGCAGGTCCTTAATGTCTCTAGTCCAGAAAAACATTTAAAGAGCTGATACAAAAGGAACAAGAGAAGCAAAAATTGTAGGCACATATTAAAAACTATTAAAATGAGTATGTACAAAATAAAAATAGACATAAAATTCTGTAAACTACAGCATTTTTACATAAGGTGGTTAAGCTATGAAAGACCTGCACAGATGGCAGGTTGTGACAGTCCTTAATAAAAAGGAAAATGAAGTCAAATGTTACAGAATGAATGTATTAACTAACAAACACAGGTAAGTGCTAAAATGCTCATCAAGGATTTATTTGAACAAGATAAACTAACCCAGTAAAATATTTCTGTGTCTTGTATGAATGAAAACAATAAAGTTAGTTATATTTATGAAATATGATTGAAATAAATAGAAAACTCAGAAACAGTCATATTAAAAAAGGAGGCTCCTTCAAAACTTCATATTAAGACCAAGAAATGTGTTTATCTGGGTATTATGTACTATATATACATACTTACTATAGGGAACAGAATCAGTTTTGTAGTAAGAGATATGTGTAACTTCCTCTTCTGGGACATGGTACACATATATTAAATGGTCATCTATCTTTATGATCACTGTGGTGGTAAAGTTATTAATATTTAATATTCAAAATTCTGTCTAAGAGTTATCTTTGCTAAAAGAACACTCCTTTTGACTAAAAGCTAACAGTCTGCCACTGTTTCCAGCTCCCCTTTTCTGAGCTAAGGGAGCACAGGGGGGTTGCTCCCATAGGCTCCACCACCATTCATCTCTCCATAATGTTCTGTTTTTTACTGTTGGACAGCTTAGGACTCTGACAGTGACTTAAGGAGTCCAACCCTCCCAGGGATTGATATTTGACTTTATTAACATTGAAGTGATTATTTTTTCTCAGCTTTTGCCTTGTTTTCTGAACCAGTGCATGGGTTGGGTCTCTGCAATCACTTGGCAGAGAATGGGGGAGCAGAGGGAGAGATGGTGTCTGAGAGCTCTCTCACTATGGTCACAGCTCATAAAGCTGCTGCCTGACCTGTCCTAAGTTGTACTGGCCTTATTATGCACGGGAAGGTTGAGATTCTTCTATAGCATCTACTGGTTAAAGAATGATTATATCTTGTGCTGGCTGTTTCAGACATAGACTGTGATAATATGAATACATTTTAATCACATGAAAAGAAGACAGAGGTATTTAATTTCAACTGGGGTTTTGGGGGGGTTTTCTTATGATTTTTTAAATCATTTGGAAACACTTCATTTCAGTTTGGAAAGAATTATTGCTATAGTTATCTTCATCAAAAACATGTACAACATGAAATTTAAAAAAAATTGAAACAACAAAGTTTAATTATTGAAATTCTTCTCCTTTTTGATGAAAAGCTGTGTTTTCAGGAAACCAAAATCTTCATTCATAAATATTCACTGAGCTCAGCTCTAGTCCTTCTATTTTTGGATTAGTTAAAAATTTGAAATCAACAAGAATTTGTCACCCACTTCAATGTGCTTAGAATTTCTCAGTCACTAATTAATAAATAAATTAATAAACCAAAATATTTAGGTCCAAAAGAGGCAAACCCACACTTTGGTTTATATTTCATTTCTTTTCATTCAATAAATATAATGTTTCATTTGCTCAAATGCATATAAAGGAGTGCAGAAACTCACCACATGGTAGGATTCAATTCTTGCTGATGGTAAGAGTCAAAGTCATCTCGTAGGATAATGCTGTCACTGTGCATTTCAGCTGCAAAGAAAACAAAGCAGCAAATGAAAAAAAAATCCAGTGCAATCATCCCATGCCTTCTAAATGTTGCCTTACCTAGAGTTAAAGTAATACATTCTAAAATGCATTTTAGATTTCTAAAAATCTGCTTTTTAGGTTATGCTACTTATGAAAGCCAGGGTTTCTTAGTTACAGGATTTTTTGCTTACTATGGATGATAGTATCACAAAAAATGAAGAAGTGCCCCCATCATGAAAATGTGTTGGCTATGGAAAGATGGAGTCATCAAGCACACACTAAATCTTTTAAGAACTTTTGTTCCAAATTGTTGGTTTTCTTAATGTTCAGAAAAAGATCCCTCCAAATCCAGATTTTGCAAATATGGGCACAAGAATGGATGAGAAGTCCTAATGAGTGTATTACAGCTCTTGTAGTCAGGGGATTCATTTTGACAACTGATAAGCAAAAAATCCATGGGCTCATTGGAATTTCTCTGCTGCTATCAGCAGACCTGGCAGGAAAGGTCAACTTAAGAAACATAAACTGTGAGTTATGTTATGCAAATATTCCTCAGCACTGTTCTGCAAACTTTGGACTCCAGTATTCCACCTAGATTTACTGTCTCATTTATGTATGATGACCAATAAACTCACTTAAAATCTCAAAACTTTGGCACCTGTGATTGTGTTAGACAGACCCTTCTCTACAATTATTTCCACTAAATGAATGAAGTAACTGTCACCTGATATTTAAACAGAGGAAGAACTCCAGAATCTGTCCTGGACAAATCAAATTGCAGCACAAGGGTTGGTGGGTGCAGGGCTGGAGAGCAGCAGCAGCAGTGCCTTGCTCCAGGGTCCCCCTTGGAGGAGCACTGGGACAAAATCTTCCTCACAGTAACCCTGCTGAGGTGTGAGGTGCTGTCCCACACTGAGGGTTATGGGTCACAGACTCAGAAAATGGCTTGGGTTGAAAGGGACCTTAAAGATCATCTAATTACACCTCTGGCATGGGCAGGGACACCTCCCACTGCACCAGATTGTTCAAAATCACATCCAACCTGGCCTGGAACACTTCCAGGGATGGGGCATCCCCAGCTTCTCTTGAAACCTATTCCAGTGTCTGACCACCCTTACAGTAAAGATTTTCTTCCTGACAGCTAATCTAAACCTGCCCTCTTTTATTTTAAAACCCTTTATTCCCCTTGTTCTATTACCCTTGAAAAAAATTCTTCTCCAGCTTTCTTGTAGCCCCTTTAAGTACTGGAGAGTGCTCCAGCATCTTACTGAAGCCTTCCCTTCTCCAGGCAGA
>VZTT01055162.1:2415-17416 GCA_013400855.1 Buphagus erythrorhynchus | reverse complement strand
TAACTGCATGTTGTGCTTTTTTGAAAAGTTCTATGCTGTCTTAAATGTAGTTAAGTACTGCTTAGAGGAAGGGCATTTACTAACTACTATTTGATGTTACTCCACACCAGTCTATAGTTCCACTCTGACTAAATTGTCTGCTATTTATTCCCAGCTAAAGGGCAAGAGACTAATCAGATCTAACGTGTCAGTCAGCCAAAAGGCAAGATGCATGTTCCGTATGTCCCCAGAGATAATTCCAAGTAGGAATTAATCTTTCCAAAGGGATGAGAAATAAAAGAAAAATGGGAGAGAACAGGAACATCCTGACATGATAACTGAGAGCTTTGAAAGAAAAACAACTTAGAGGTAATAAGGTTCCTCTTTATATTAACCTCACTCTTCCATTAGCCTAGATGTATTTGTGTGCTTGGGGCTATGCAAGAGGGGATGAACTGCTTACAGAGGAATAAAGAGGTCTGAACACAAAAAGGCTACATCAGGGGCCAAGGCTCACTGGCAGTTCAAGGCATTGCCAACCCCACACTTCAATTACATCAATTTTTAAAAGAATTTTCCTTCCTAAACCACAATTATTTGAGTTGAAATCAGATGCTGATCAGATGCTTATTTCAACTGATGAG
Organism: Buphagus erythrorhynchus; assembly: GCA_013400855.1. NCBI lineage: Eukaryota > Metazoa > Chordata > Aves > Passeriformes > Sturnidae > Buphagus > Buphagus erythrorhynchus. The sequence goes on along the minus strand of VZTT01055162.1, from coordinate 16,793 downwards.
ATCAGCTAAAATAAGGACTTCCAGATTATCTGTCACTGAAAATAAAAGAAAAGAAAAAGACTTGCTGATTCTCTACTTAAACTATTTATAATCCATGTCACCTGTGAAATGGGGCTTGAAGTGCCACCCTGCCCAAGTGCCAACAAGCTGAAAAACACTTTTCAAGTGCAGTATTGCCAGCTCCTCTGAACATAGCCTCAGTAGTATCAATTTGTCTCCTGTGTGATGACACAAGTCATTCCAGGTGATGTGGGAGGAACAATCCCAGAGACACTTCCACACCATAGAGAGTTCTCCCTCCTGCTGGTTGGAGGCAGCAGGCTGATCTGTGCACCCAAGAGCAGAGTGCCTGGCCTGGCCCTTCCCCTGGAGCTCTGACATGCTCTGGGGTTCACAGGCTTGGAGCTCATTCTGCCCTCACACAGATGCTTGGCACCTTTCCCTGGTGAGGGAAGGCACTGGGACAAATTCATGTGAGAGGGGGCTTCAAAAAGGCTCAGGTGCCCTACAGTAAAACACCTCATCTCATGAGGCACCAAAAAGGGTTTTCTGCAGAATCAAAGAAAAGGAGGCTATTTCTTACCTGCACTAGCGGAGTTTAACCTTGTGCCAGCTACTAGTGGTTAGTGGCTGCTTCTACTCAAGGAAATTCAGGGTGACATCCACAACACTGCCTCCAGGAAAATTAGTGAGTGACTATGTGAAGCTGAGATTGGTCTTGCCCAGCCCCATAGTGGTGCCCCCCCAAAATCAGGTCTGATGCCAGCAGAGACTGTGTTGCCTCCCCACCACCACAGGGGACATAGCTGATGCTGGGCAAGTTATGAGCCTGGGCTGGAGTAGAAAAGAATTCATATGCAGTGATTGCTACTAGAATTTTGTGTTGGAGTATCTCATAGTTCACATTGGCTTCACATGGATTGCTAACATGCTCTTCTTAACAGGTTGCATTTTAAAGAGAGCTGAGCTCTTTAAAAGCCAAGAGATTTTCCTCAGGAGAGCACAGGCAGGAGGCTACGTGGGACTGACCCTTGTGTGCTGCCTCTGCTGCCTGGCCCTGCCAGCTCCATCTGTGAAAGGACACACAGCCACACTGCCCAGAGGTGGATAGTTGCCCTCCTCATGCAAATAAATGGGTTGATTTTTAATGCCTTTTTAAATTTGCATGATCTTCTCTGTAGGGTTGTCTTGTTTAACCCACTGTCTTTTAAAAATATATTCTCCCCCAATATTGCCTGGTTAAGGGATCTCTGAATAAAATAACTTGAAAGCACAGTGGAGAAGAGGCCTTCTGGAACATGGGGCTGTGTTGGGCACAGCCTTTCATGGTGGGAGTGTGAACCATTTTCTTCCAGTGCCCTGCAAAGGTGGTTTATTGACCATTTACTGTGGGTGGCAGGAGGTGAGGTCAGCCTGGTGTGTATTTTGGATTGTGCTTCCTACCAGGGCTGGAACCTTCAGTGACAATTTATTCAAGAGCAGTCAGCCCAACATGTTCAACCTGACTGGGAGATGGTGCTGGTTCTGATGCTGGGGCCAGCAGGGAAAATGCACAGAGCACTCGTGGCTGCTGATCCAGAAGGCACTTGGGTGGGAGGCTTCCATCTACTGATTAAATGTCTCCAAGTTGTTATTTCAGTTTTCACTTGACATGCAAGTGCAGTCTAATTAAAGCAGCAGAAATGAGATTTGTGTGTTCTGAAATACACATTTTGACTCTGCTTTCCTCTCCCTGTCCCCAGTGGTTTCCTCACTGAGATGTTATAGAGAAAGTCATCTGTCCTGACCATATTCAGCTGAAATTGTCAGAGAAATTTGGCAAGTAAGATGCAATTACTTATGTAGACATTTGTTCAGGAGGCTGGAATTAGCACACTTGCTCTAAAAACCTCAATCAGAGGTGAAAATTCTTCAAGGAGAAAGGACTAAAATGGCCAGCAAAAGCCAGGATGTATGCTAGAGGGAAAAGAAAAATCATTTCATCTGGGGCAACTGTCCTGAGCTGAAGTTTGTAGTTCACATGAATAAATTATGCTTATAACTTACTTCATGGGTGAGCCATCACACAGGGTAAATGCAAGAGGAACAAGTACCACATGGCTTTGTCTTTTGTCTCAGAATTTATCTCTGGGGACTCCACATGTGCAGAAAAGGACTCAACTCAACCTAAAGGTTGATTAAAGACTGATTTAATAAGCATTTAAGGACCTTCTTTGAACAAGAATTGAATAAAACAAACATTCTCAAATAGAAAATAAATGAGAAGGGCCTACAGAAATCTTGTTCCAGTACCTGAAGGGAATGATGGAGAGGGACTTCTTAAAGAGCATTTGGTGACAGGACAAGAGGGAATGACTTCAGACTGAAAGGGGGCTGGTTTAAAATAGATATTAGGAAAAAAAAATCCTTACTCTGAGGGTGGTGAGGCACTGGAACAGGCAGGCCATTCTGATTCTGTTCTAGATTCTATAATTATAATCCATATTATAGAGATGGATCCAAGACTACAACACTGGAAACAGAGGGGGGCACAGGCACCTCCAGCCTCCACACGTTACAATTTATAAGCACTGTTCTTTGTTGTCCTAAAGAACACCAAAATTTTGTTTGTTTGCAAGGTGTATGTACAAAAGGTGGATACGACATAGCAAGGTATATATCTTATAAAAGAGGTAAAAAGTAAGGCTTACCATTTTAAACTCTACATAAACACCTTCATTTTCCTTTCTCTTCTGTCTCAAAGAATAAAAAACGATGTGGGTTTTAAAAAATTATGTCTAGTTTTATGTGACTGGAATGATTAGAGCTTCTTGCTAACTGAAAGCAGATTAGGACAATACTTTCTTCTCAGCTACAGGAAACCCAGCATTTTCATTAGTATTTTGCATTGTGTGATTATAAAGGAAAGCAAATTCTATTTTTTCTATACTTGGAATAAAGGGTTATTGCAGTGGCATCTGCCAAGCAGAAAGCTCATATAAATAATAGAACAAGCATCCATTGTCTCTCTACTGACACAGTGCCAACAACTAGGTCCCTGTTCTCCACCTTTTTCAGTCTTTGGGAGAAGACTCTGTCCTTGTTTCAGGTTTTGCAATCTATTGTACTTGATTATTTAGCAAAACATCAATTGGATGAATTTTAGGTTTTTAATGCGCTGAATGTTTATAACTATTTGAAATCTATATTTAACCTTAAGCTAACAAATATATAACATTTTTTATATTAAAAAATACTGCTTTTCCTAATTTTTTCTTATGTAGTCTTCTAAAGATTATATTCAATGAAGATATTATTCAATCACCTAAATTGTCCTTCAATAACAACAAAACCTTTGTCTTTTCCAGTATGAAAAGAAGAAATGTTGCAGTTACTGCAGATTTTAAAATTCTTGAACTCTCTAAATTAACACAAAGGTATTAAGTAAATGGACTTGCATTCAATGTATGCTTCTACAATGACTCTTTTCTAAACAAAATGTACTAATTAGGTTTGGCAGTGCTGATCAACTGGGGGGAGTTCAGCAGGGGCCACCAAGATGGTCTGGGCTGGAGCACACACTCTGTTATGTTAACTGATAGGGCAGGAGAGATGGTTTTGGGAGGACATGGCAGCAGCCACCAAAGGAACTTGGGCAGTTCCTCTCCATCATGGTTGTATTGTAAAACCAGACTGGATTAAAGTCCTGAGCAACCTGGCCCTCCCCTGAGCAGGATTTTGGACTAAAGACCTCCTGAGATCCCCTCCAGTCTCCATTGAACTGCAGAACCATCATTCTAAGGTCTTGCATATCTGGTAAAAGCAAAGAAATGAAAGCAAGGTTTGCATTTAATCAAATTACTCATCACTTGAGGACGGATTTGCACAGAACAAAAGAATTAACCAGTTCATTATGTTTAACACTTTGCATAAAGAACTGTGACATTGATTCTCCCTAATCATGAGTTTATGGCTGGATATCTCAGAGTATCCAACCAGAAGTGCCAAAGGTTTTACATGACCCCAGAAAACCAGGAGTTTAAAGGTAGTTGATGCTCTGGGGTTTTCTGATGTGATAAATTTTTAAAGGAAATCTCATAATAAATAACACACTCAGCTAACATGGTGAAAATTTAATTTGAATTTAAAATTAAAAAGAAAAATCTGAAACAGCATATGAGATGCTGGGATGAAAACAACATTAGTTTTAGAAGATCCTAAATAATGAGAAAAAGGATGATTTTAATGCCACATTTTCAGTTCACTGCTCTCATGCCATCTGTACTCACTATCCATTTCCTAGTAAAGGTTTCTCCAGTCTGCTCTATCCTGATTTAGCTGCCCACTGCTCCCAAAGGACGTTGCCACTAGCTGTGGATGAGCTGGACCACATAAAAAAATCTGGAACCTTATCCCCTGTATTTGCTTTACAACCTCCACAAAGAAATCTTCAATAGCCAAATTAATTCCCTTCCTTAAAAACAGCTAATTTCAATATTAACTACAGATATGTAACTGGTGTCTCCACAGTGTGCAAGTCAGCTCGCAAGGGAAGGATAAAACCTGCCTCTCTAGTTTAACCCTAGAAAAGAATACATCAAAAATCAAATTTTCCACAGACAGCACCCCATGGCACATGGGGCAGGTATCCCTTCCTAAAGCTTCACCAAACCCTGGAATATTACACTCCTTGCCAAATGTTTCTTTGCACTCTTCTCACCAACCTAAATGTTTTTAGAGGACTGAAAAACAAATAAAACATGGTAATCTTTCACAGACTGATCAAAATCAAACTAAGAGAGAACCTGATACACTTCTTAGTGAAGAATTGTTGTTCTTGCTGTGAATATGGTGAACCTCTGGAAAAAAAAATGCAGGGTCACTAATCATACAAAGGACAGTTATTTCTCCTGTATGGTTTTTAATTTTCATCCAGATTTATGAGTTGGAAGAAAGCACATATCCCTGAAGACCATACTAACTTACAAATAGAAATAGGCAGGTGAAATATTGCCTTAGGAGAATAATTAATTCTATCACTAGCACTGAACAAAAAGAAAAATCTGTGAAGTTATCACAGCAGTCCAGACAAAAGCAGCAGGTGGAATGGCATCATGTACACAGCATAAATTGGAGACATGATGGTGTGGAGCCCTGGCAGGAGCTGGTTGTACCAGAGAAGGGTAGGAGGTTACTGGGGACCTCAGAGGTATTGAAGGCAAGATTGAGGTGTAGTGTGAGGGCCCCTGGAAGTACTGTGGTGTGGGTGCTGTTGGGGTTTACTGTCCAAAGATGTAGGAAACCTGGATTCATGGATTCTGCTGCTCACAGTACAGTTTAGTCTTTCTTCAACACGGACTTTTTTCAGAGATGCCCATTAGAGGGCTGTTCCAGGGTTGGGATTAAGAGACAATCAGAAACGTGGATGCCTAAATCACATCCAGCCTTTCCCACCTCAACCTGAGAGATCGAATTTAAAAGAGAAAAATCTCTTCTCTGGTTCCTTCCACAAGTCCTGTTCTCCAGCCCTGCTTTCCAACTTTTAGCAACTTTTAGCAGCTCTTAGGGCTGAGCAAAGTCCCTGAGCTGCCCTTGCAGGGTGTCAGCAATGCCTCAGCATCCCTTGGTGCTGGCTTCCAGCTGTGCTGTGGGGGGGAGCTCTGTGAGCCACAGCTGGGGTCAGGACCCACCTGGCCTGCCCAGAGACTCACCTTCACACCCCAGAGAGGATCATAAGAAAATCCCATCAGGAAAGGACCTTGGGAGGTCTCCAAACCAACCTTCTGCTCAAAGCAGGGTCAACTACACTAATAAAACACAAACAGCTCTGCTGTACCTTCTGCCACATTGCCTAACAGCACACCAAGGCTCACAGTTCTGGTATTTGTGAATGCTTTTGCATAATAAAATAATAATAGGATTATCAAAATTACGTTAAACAAAATCTGAACTTCACCTTGAATTGGTCAGTCACTTGACACAGGCATAAATACACTGAATTTACAACTCATTTGGACAGCAGCCTCCCATACAATATACTGTTCCAACAATAATGAGTTTGAATCCGTTTCTCACTGGGAAACAATCCATGATTTGTCTTACTCAGAAACAAATTACCTGCTAAGATACATTGCTATATCTCCTTTAGATATGGTGTGGATAATAATTCTTTAATCCCATTATTAAAAAAGACATTGAAGTCTAAAACCTTTCTTTTAGAGTAAAGTAATAATGAAGAGATTTATAACCCTAACCTCGAAAGGAACCTGAGTAACAGAGAATCTAAGCCACAATGCAAGTACTTCCAGGATAGATGGTTGCTCTTGCTTTTTTATTACTGATTAATTTTTCCTGAGCATAGATTTGTTTTCAGAAGTCTCTGGTAGAATGAGCACAACACTAGAATGAATCTTTGTAGGAAAATCCTGTTGATGGTCTGAGATACTTTAGCGCTGACACTGGCTTCCCTATGTCCTTGGTGAACAAAAAAATGGTGATACTGGGTGAAACGCCACCAGACTTCCACTCTTCATTTATTTGCTAATAACAGTTTCCTATCAAAAGGAATACATTGGGAATTCAGTTCAGTAAAGTTGCCAGGAAGGCGAACTTTTCAAACACACACAAATAATTGTTGCTTATTTTTACATGTAATATTGCTTGGGAGCTCAAATTCCCCTGTCTGGAATCCCAAATTCCAAGTACTACAGATGAAGGCATTCATTGGAGACTTGCACATCTGCTGCTGTACACAACAGAGTGGTGCTGGAAATTAGAGAAATTCATCTGTAATTTGTGTAGCTAAGAAGTTTATGGTTGATTAATGAAACATCAAACTCAAGCTAACACTTAACGATAAAAGAGGATCTCTTCTCAAAACTGTTATTCTAATGGGGTTTTCAGAGTCATACAGTTTCTAAGATTTTGTGAAAATACTGCATCAAGTAAACAAAAACAAAAAATATGGGTTTGTTCTTGCAAATCTCTCCTCTTCAACTGAGGAATTTTGAGTAGTTGGTCCACTGTTGCATTAGTCCTCTACCCTTATGGAAGGGGCAATTCCCATGAGCTGCCTGGGATAAATTCACAAGTGTCAGGGTAAATTGAACAGGTTTTCAAAAACCTTGGTTTTCTGAGGACTCTCTTTGTCAAAAATATCCAAAGTATTGGCTCCAGACAGAGTCTCCTGGAATGGGAAGCAGTGGCATCCCATATGTGAACTAAATCTTCCCAGTGCAATCCAAATAAAACTGGCCAGATTAAGGATGGATTCCTAACAGATTTCATGAAAAGTTACATAAAGATACTACAAGCGTAATTAGCAATTTCCTATTCTGAATGATCATCAGGCATCTGCTGATCTCTGGAAAAAAAAAATCCCATGTCTGCACAGAGAATGGCTGAAATCTTGAAAAACTACAATGCAAAAACAGTATGGCATAAGCTAGAAGGTACCTTGTTGCTATGAATGGGATGGATGTGGCAGTCAGTCAAAATAATTGAAGCAAGACCCATCAGAGGGAAGGAACAAATAGCAGTAAACTGCTAGCTGGTAAAGGTGTGTGGATGACACAGATACAAATGTAAATTTAGAAGAAAATAAGATATATCCGAGAACAGCATCTAAAACAATGCTGCAAAAATAGCAACACTAACTATGCTGTACCACTTGTTTGGCACATGCTAAGAAAACAGGCAGACTTCATCCACTGGCAAAGATAACTCCACGTTATTCCTGTACAAAGACTGTTAAAAACAGTACATTGCAAACAACAATAAAATGTTTTAAAATACAGCTGGGGATGTGTGGCTTTTAGCTTCCAGGTGCATCCATTCCTGAGGATCCCTCAATCAAACAGCTCACAGTAAGTTTGGATTCCTTGTATGATATTGCTACCCTTTTAGAAAAACAAAAAAAAACAACGCGTTTTAAGAAAATCTTTAATTTTATTGACCTGAGGCCAATCCCTTGCATTTAAACTAAAGATTTGGGTTTACATATTAATAATACTCAATGGAGACATGTTAACATGTACCTTTTAGCTTAAGAATTTCAAATGGTCTATTTATTTCTATCTCTCAATATGTATTCCACTTGAACATTGTTCTGGCTGTATTATTGACTTCATAATTCCTAAACTAAGAGATACAGAAAACATTATAAATATTTTAGATACTTTTAGTAAACCAGAACATGAGCCTTTTCTGAGTTTGCATTCACAAATCTTTTGATCTGTGCTTACCACAAAAATTTAAATGTTGTCTTGCTGCAGGGAAATACCTTCCTTGCTGCAGGGAAATACCTTCCTTTTTTGCAGCTGTCAGTAGAGTTGTGGAAAACTGTTCTTCAATACTTCTCATGGTGGTACTTGGTCTTTTGAGGAGTTTACAATAGGAATGTGGTAAAGAACTTTGATCTGTTGGTTTTAGGAAGCAAGAATGAAACTGCTTTTTTTTCCAGGCTATTTAATATGCTTCATTATGCACAATAAAATACATTAAATTTCAGACAATCTTTGCTTTTCAAATGCTAAGATTCGTCCTGTTGAGTGGGATTTTAAATGAACTACACCTACATTTCTTAATAGTCTAAAATACTGGCGTGGTTTGAAAAAACATTTATACCAATTAACATTTCTGAAACTTGTATAAAAATGAGAAAATGCCATTTGAATTTTTTGGGAACATACTTTAAAAAGATCCTGTTTAAAGCCTTGCATTCCTGAACTTAGGAATCCATGTCTGCATTCCTGGTGCCATTTATGCTGAATGATGCTGCTCCATGACTTCATGACAAGTATGGGTTTATTTGGTACAGGTTTAACTCATTGCATTTTCCTGTGCCCCTCCCCACAGCAGGAGTGTGTACACAGTCATTCCACACCTGAAGTAAGGAGAAGTGATTTCTAAGCCACAGAAAGCTCTTCACTTGCAGCAACACTGGCACCATCTTTCTCTTGGTCTCCCAACTCCATCCCCTCCTGGCTGAGGAGGAGTTTGCTAAAACATGTGCTCAGCTGGAGCTTCTTCCCAAGCCTGAGCTTCCTCAAATTCTTCTCCATTTGTATATAATAATCCTTCCCATGTCTTCTATACTCAGACATCCAAGATAATATTATTAAAGACACCTAAGTTGTCATCAACTTTCATTGAAATGGACCTAGAAGTTCAGAAATAATTAATGCAGGGAGAAAGAAGGATGGACAAGCAGCATTTTCACTCCAGAAATACATCCTATGCTACATTAAATTCAATTTCCCTGAATGTTTTGTCTTTCTTTTTTTAACTGACACAGGCACCTTTAATCCTGGTGACAGAAAATTTTAATATCAGTGACTGTTTGGAAACTGGACAGTTGCCCAGGAAATGGATCTGGACTGTGTCACCATGTACAGCAGTTACTCATTTTAGAACAGCACCCTCCTAACCAAAGGACACACAACATAATGAAGAAAAATGACCCCAGTCACTGTTATTTCAGAAGTACTAGTAAATGAAATGAGCTTGCAGTTAATTCTTGCACCATTAACCTCTGATCCTACAGGAGCTCTGTGGTCTTGAGCACATTAATGACATTAAGTAGGTACATGACAGCTCTGTGCTGAGCACCCTTTTGCCCAGCCTAAGGATGCCATAGCTAACAAGATATCCATTTTCTTTGCAAAACTCAGCAGAAGGTGTTCCAAACTACCTGCTGCAGTTTGAGCATGGCTGCCAGCAGAGGTGGCAGAGATGCCCCATGGGCTGGAGGGAAGACCTGGAAATCTCTGGGCCACAACCTCCTGAGACATCAGAGCCCACACACCTTCCCAAAACTCACCTTGGCATCACCCAGCACAACAATGGGAGGGAAGGCTGCTCAATGTCAGGTGACAGGATGAAGCATTTTTGGAAGATTTGGGTAAAACACTAATGAGTAAAATGCTAATGAGAATTTCTAACTTTCACATATAGATGCCTTTTGTTATAGAACAGTATCTAAGTTTTGTTTACAAACTGAGTAGAATTATCCATTACAAGTGTCCTGTTCCAACTTATTTTTAAGTGAAAATTAAAAAAAAAATCCCGACAATCTCTTCCAGCTTTGTGTAATAAACTTCATCATATATTTATATTGATTTTTTTCTCTTGTTCTAACAAGTGTTAGAAAATATTAATGAAAGGATACACAGGATACGGCATGAAAGCTGGGAGAAAGAGGCCCTGAGGTCTGATTTCTCTCCTTCTCCAGAGATATACTATTTGTTTTACTGTCCTTTGTTTCCACTGAGAACAAATGTTTAAAATACTGAACAAAAAGAATTCCTTCATTTTCACAAAACATTTTTTCTTGTTTTGATTTATGTGCAAACATTAGTATTCTCCCGTGAATGTAATTCCTTCCAGCCATTTAAAATACATGATGACTATTTTGTTAACTCCAAGAAGTGTCAAAGAGAACGTCCTGCTTCTTGCAGCGAAGGGATGAGAAAACTTCTAGCAAATGACAGCCCCAGTTCCTGCATAATTAACACTTCCAATAAATTGCATCCTAAGCACAGAGATTTAAATCTTCTTGCTTCAAAACTGCCATTATATGTGAATGATACTGTCAAGAGTTCATATGCACTTGAAGTAATAGCGAGGTGGAAGTTCATTTTCAAGTCGGTGCCAGTCCTAAATTTAGGCTTTGTAAAAATAATTTTTTTACAAATGCCAAAGGGAAAGGAAATATTTACATAAAATTTATAAAAAAGTAAACAGATACTAGTTAAATATTCTGACAGGTTTTTCAATGCTCTGGATTTTAATGTACCAATTCAAGAGAAATTTAAAGAGTTAAGAAAAGAAAGACTAAAATAGAAGTTTATTTATATTTCTGCTTAGGAGTAAAAATAACAGTTAGAAATACTACAAAATATTGGATTTTTAAAGTGTAATTTATATAGTTAACAATTGTATTTATTGCAGAGAATAGGCAAGACTTGTCTTTAAATTTATAGATTCCCTTAAGAATAATTTCAAGTATATTCATGTAAATATATTCCTTTTTGGCTTGTGGTAAAAATAATGATAGCATTTTCACCCAAATATATAAAACCAGAAATGTTATTCACTTGACAAACTGCACTGTATTGCTATCTATTATTCTTGCAGAGAACATAAGGGCATATAGAGAGGGTCTGAAATGCAATCAGAAGAGGTATTGTAAAGCATATTTTTGACACCATCTAGCCCAGCCTACACTTAAATGAGAGATTGGTGCCTCTTATGAATTAAACATAATTCTTGATTTATGTTCTGTTACCCTTGTATCAAAACCCATAGTTCCAGAGCAATGTCACTGTGAATTCATTTAATGATATTGATGATACACCTAATGCAGAGAATACAAAGTAACAAGCAGTGCAGAATATGGCTTTATAAATCACTCCTGCAGAGCATTAGGCAATAAATAACAAGACATTAATTCACTCTAAATTATGCTAAAACATGAAAACCACTTGTGTAGCAAATTATAAATACCTGCCATTTCTAGTAAAAATGTGAAACTTCTGACCAAGAAATTTTATCAAATCACGACATACATATCAGACTTCAATTAAGTGGGTTTGGATTAGACCTCCTTTCTTTAAAACAAGGCACAGATGGCAAAAACAAGTTAAGTCATTCTCAGGGCAGCCCAAGACCCCAGTGTCTCAAACTGCGTCCAGCACCTGCCTTTCATCCGTGAGATTCTCAAGCTCCTGAGATTCCTGTGCTCCTGCACAGGCAACTCTCCCAACAAATACCAGTGCTGCTGCATCCCTTCAGCTAAATGTGAAGCCCCAGGTCCTGAGGTTCTTGGACTCTGAGTTATTAGCACCATATCACATGGGAAGCTCTCATGTTCTGTGTGTACACCAGTGCCCACACTACCCACACAACACCATCCTGTGCATGGGACTTAAAACAGCATCATTTGGTCTAACTGAGATTAGGAAACATTTTCCTTGAGAAAATTTAAATTGGAGGGCAATGAATGATTAATTTACACATCATCTGATGCTGAAGATTATTAAGAGTTATTATGGTTGAGAGTCTTTGGCAGAGAAACCAAATAATTTGTTCCTTATGGTCTACTTTGTATTATTTGAAGAAATTATATTTCAAGTGTTGGCTTTTCTGCAATTCCTCAGCATGAGTTGAGTATCTTTTTGTCTGTGGCTAAGAAATGGTAAAGCAACCTCCAGTTATACATACTGGTTAAAAGTTTTTGAATCCTTTAGACACTCAAATTCATATGGTACAATCCATGAGGTAACAACTGTAGAGCTGGATTATGATCTTGTCACGAGCCATGTCATGAATGCAACAACCATAAAAGAAGCAGTTTGATTCCCTGGGAATCATCTCTCTCCCTCCTTGTTGGGTCTGCTAAGGGCTGCAAGGGACATGATGAGAGAAAAGTAATTGTGCTAAAAAGAGTAAGTCTGTAAACCTAAGAAATCTGGTTAATGGACCATGCACTGACCATGCTGACTGAAGCCCAAATCTTTCAGGATATTTAGCCTGGTTAGTCAAAAAACAGGGAAAAAAGCAATCTGACAATTTGTATGCTACTGAATTTAGGGTGGCTGTTTTATTCCTTTATTAATCTATTAACAAAAAGGACAAATTCTCCTATTAAAAATGACAGTGAGAAAGCTGAAGGCTGAGGCTGAGTGCAGGAGATGGACACTGTCTACATTTCATATAAATGAAGATAAAACCTTTTCATGATCACTTTTTACCTTAGTTACCCAACAGTGTTTAAGTAAAAGAAATAAAATTGCTTGAATTATTATGACGACAATGTGAAGCCTTGGTTTGGGCTTCCCCAAACTGTTTTGGCTCCTCCAGCTCTGCTCCTCTCCCCAGTAAACTGCAATCTCCAGTACTGAGTCATCTCCTAGCCTGACATTTGGATAGTGGAAATCTGAGGATTGCCACAGGAACAGACATGCCACTAAAACTAAACAAAACAGATCTGTATGAATAAAAAAGTTGTCTCTCAAAGGTTTTTACTTTTCCCAAATTTCTGTAGGCGAGCTGCTGACTTTCTGCATGAAGTCTTCCCAGGCTGAACACCTATGAGCTTTGCTGTCTCACCAAAAGCTTGCTGCTCTTCTCTATTTCCCAGACTGTATTTTTGTGTCCCCACCCATTTCTGTATTTCCCAAAATAATCTTAACAATATGCCAGTAAGAAACACAGTAAACAGTTCTTTCTAACTATCTCATCTGGAATTATATCTTCCATTTTAACTCTTTCTTTGAAAAGAAACCACTTAGTCTAACATTGTTTTAATGGCATTTTTAGAAAAAATATGTAATTATACTCTGCATGTATGAACCTCAACGCTAAAATTTAGCTTCATCTATCTATAACTGTGCATCAGTTGCTGGGAGACCAAAGATTATGCTACTCACTGTCTTTCTCTTGCTTTGTATTTCAACAGCCTCCAACATCCCTTTGCATACTAACAGCTGCATAGTACTTCTGCTCTTTAATTTGTTTCAGTGATTGTGTGAGCAGATTGAGGTCAGTGTAATGCCCTCAAAACTCCTAGTGGCAAACCACTTGTGTTATGGACATTAAATCTGAGATGCCCACAGCCCAGACTTTTCTACATAAAAATATACTGACTCTGACCCAGTTATCCAGCTTTGGCCCAGGTTATTCTATTAAAAAAAATGTTCCAAAGAAACACATCAGCAGAAACATATATTGCAAACATTAGACACAGGCAAAGCATCAGGATACCAGTCTGTAGAGACCAGGCTCAACTGTAAAATTCATCAAAATAAAGTTCTAAAGTATAAATACAGACTTTCTCTATGGACAATGACAGCCCAAGCCATTACTGGTCTTCTAGCTATCATCTCAGCTATATTTCCTAATTCTCAAAAAACCCTGAAATTATGTACTGCCAGCAGTAAAAGTTACATTTCTCATGTTTTGCCTTAGCAATAACTAAGCAACTAGAAATAACTAGTAGTAACAACAATAACTCTGTGCTGAAGACAGCTATTCTTAATTTGAAATTATTTTGCTAGAATTACTGCTGGTTTAACTTTGCCCATGCAGACTGTCTGAATCCATGACTCCACATGCATGCAGCAGGCAGTCAGCTTTCTGGGGGTGCATTGTCTGGGTGTGCTGCCCAGCCCTGGCTGGAAGTGCTCTGGTCTTTGGCAAGGGCTCACTGACAGTGAATCTGCAGGAATGCACAGACATGAAAGGTATTATTACATTGCTATTTGTTATGCTAATTTTTTAAAGGGCCTGTCGACATTTCATTATAAACCATATTTTCAAGGAGCTCATAAATCAACCATTAAATGTATTCTGTGCTCACACTTTCACAGACTGAATACAACCCAATGACTTGATTTTGA
>VZTT01055160.1:7664-22804 GCA_013400855.1 Buphagus erythrorhynchus | reverse complement strand
TAGTGTTCTTGCTCAAAATTAATTGGGTTTTTTAAAATCTGATTTTATAAAGGTTGCTTTTCATTTGCATTCAGATATTACATAGGGAATTTTCTTGCTTAAGGAAACCGATGTATGATGCCATTGAGTAAGAGACATTTTCCATACTCCAGGGTCTTTTGCTCTTGGAATGAGTGTTTTTATGTGCTGTCACATCCAAAAACTTCTGTAACTGTCTTAGATGCTTCAGCATAATTTTGTGTATTCAGAAAGTATGGGGCATTCTTTTTTTTAAAGTAGAAACATCTAATCTTGGACTTAAATTATGGCAAGGATGCCTTCTGATAATTGAAATTATTTTTTAAATGATTCTAAATAATTTCTTGTTTTAAAATATTATTAACACTTTTCCTAATATAAGTTTAATATTGGTGTTTTGATTTGCAAGACAATGTAAAGACAGGTATACAGAGGTCTTCTTAGTGAAGTATGAATATACAAACTGCATGAATAGCAGGTTCATGCAGTTCTCTGTGCATTGTCTTCACTAGACAATTCATCATTTTGATGTTTGTTTCAGTTTATATTTAAATGATCTAGGTATGATACACAGAATGGAAGTAGATTGTGTTTCAAAGAAAAGCTTTGGTATGGAACTGCAAGACACAAACTGCTGAATTGAGTCACACCAAAGGATCATTTTTCCCAGTGCCCCTTTCTGACCATGATTGGCTTGCAGTATCATTATACCAGTGTAGGTACACAGTGGTGCTTCACCCATCATCCTATCCTGGTTTCAAGTGATCTTTAGGTACTTCCTAATCATGCAGTGTTGAATTTATACCTTTCCAACTGAAAGAGTGCTGCTTCCGTGAATTTCTCAAATTAATTGTTGAATGTGTTTATGCTTCTGACATCCACAGCATTCTGTGGCAGCAAGTTTCAGTTTGGTTGTATTTTGTGTGTAAAGACACATGTTCATGAGTAGGTAGATTGTTGCATTGATGGAAATTTAGACACCAAAAATACTAGCTGGGGAGACAAAATTTGCAACATGCAGTCTTGTTTAACTACATGAGTCTGATCAGTCAGAATGTATTTGGTTTTAGATGTCTAATTTCCCTTCATTGAGCTTTATCCATTTGTTACATGTTATATATGGCTTGTGTAAGAGTAAACAGATATAGTGAAAGCAGTGAAGTTGCTTGTCCATAAGTTATGTTTTAAAGTATATATTCTCCTAATTAAATGTTTTATAATTCCAGTTACAAATAAGAATAAAAAAATAGTGCTAAGCATCAAACACTCATCCTATTACATTTTTTGGCAGATGAAAGTGAAGCANTCCCCCTCAGGTCCATGGGAAATTGTTTTTATGTAGATAGATGTGCATTTGCATGTGAAGGAGAAAAACATTCACTTTCCTAAAGTAAAGTGAAAGGGTTTGGGTTTTCTAATGTATAGATAAATGTAAAGAAAAAATATCTGAGAACGTGCCTACTGCAGCTGCATTGTTATTGTTGTTTTTAAGGGGGAAGTATTGCTGCCTCTATATCATCTTCCATCCTGCTGCAATTTCATTAGATTACAGAATCATACTTTGTCAGGCATAGATGATTATTGGTAGGTGATTTTAGCGGCCAGTGATGCCACATTGATCAGAATTTCTCTTTTTCGTAGAAATTACTTCTCTCTCTTCTGTTTGTTCAATTACTTATTTTGAGAAACAGTTCGTTAATTTGCTTTTTTGGAACCTGTACTAAGGTTCTGCCCTATGTGCATGGCTTCCAGTAAGTACATGAGATAGGATCTTGTTGGTATGTGGGAGAAAGGGCTTATGCTTCAGGCACATTTCCCTCTGTAAGTTTCTGTTTCTCTGATAATCTTTTTCATCAACAACAAATTACAGTGACCAGATTAACTGAAGTCTGTGTGGACCTATGTCTAGGTGACTTTTGTGTAATAATTTTTTTAAGTTGTAATTGATTTTACACTTTCAGTTGGTAGCATGTAAGATAGCGTAGTCTTCTTTTTGAGCATGCTATGGTTTGTGTTCAATGTGAGCTGCATTCTTTTTGCACTTTGTAATAGATAGCACTTACATTAGTTTGATGCATAATTCTGTTTTATTTTTAGTTTTTGCATAGTGGATGCATTTCAGCTGTGGCCATCTATGGAAATGTTTTCTCTGCCCAAATGATTTACAATCATCTTCCCAAAAAAATGGTTCAAAATTGGATACAACCAAGAACATCAGTGCTTTCCCTTTCCATGTTGAAAACTAGCTGGAGAGAATACTTTTGAAAGTGGCTTTCTAGCTACCATTATTTTGGTTTCATGTAGCTATAGTGCTGCAGTTCCATACTGCTATAAGCCACAGTCACCACATGATTTTGGGTGCTTCTGTTGGTTGTTTCATTGGAATAAAGTAGTGACTAATTTTAATTTTCTCATCAACAAAATTTTGAAGCAGTCAGCCTAACCTCCAATTATGTTACATAATTTGTATTTAGGTACTTCAACAAATGGTGTGATGTTCACGGTCTGAAACCCTGAGCTTTGCAGGTTCTCAATGCATCTGAAAACTAAGTCAGCATTCAAAGTCAGCGTTCAAACCTGGGTTAGGAATGTAACTGTAAGCACCTCATTTGAGAAATTGAGCCTATATTAATTTCTGATTATTTTTGGCATTCCATATGGGTGAAATGTTAATGTCAATCGTGATATTGTACTCTTAACATTGTTGGCTGTTAAACTTCCTTCTACAAATTCTTCTGCAGTGTCTTTGTGAAAGATGTGCTTCACAGAGCTTAGTACCAAAAGTGGAGAGCCAAAAATGGGCCATCAGGGAGCCTGAAGCACATGCAGATACTTCGGTGGTAAGGCAACAGAGTAAGATTCAGCAAGGGTTCTTTTAGGAATCAGCCATTAATAATAATTATTAGAGTTTAAGCCTTGATTCAGCAAAGCTCTTAAACAAGTGAATAAAGGTGATAGGAGTCCTACCTCTGATCCTTAAATATCTTCAATTCTTTTATGTATTAATGGTACATTTTAAATATTTGGAGTTCAGCATGTGCTTAAAATCTATACTGCATATGGAAATTTTACTTAGTGTTCTATTTAATCTTGATTCAGTTTAATTTGCAGGCAATCCTTTAAAAAATGAATAGGATCCAGTTGGGAAGATGTGCAAGGCAATGCACAAAGAATTATGTGGTTGTAGTAATTGAAGGCTTCTCTATCTGACTGCCTTTATCATAATTTTGTCTAATGCCAAATAGGTCACTGAGACCTAGTGGTTTTTAGTGGCTCCTTATTGTGTTTGCTCTCAGTTCTCTTTTGTTGATACCTAGATTGAGAGAACTTTTCTATGGTAAATGTTGACCATGAAAGACTTACTAAGCACTTTGACTCTGGAAAGTGCTTTATTTGTTTGACAAATCAAATAATGAATGTCTTGATCTTGAAATGAATAAAAATGCTGGTCTTTATTTCTGTAGATCAGTTTTTGCAATAGTTGATTTGTTCATTCACAGCTAGTATTCTTTTAATGAACTTTCTATGTATGTTCATCTGTGTTTTGTTGGGGTTTATTTTTCTGGGCAGATAATTTAAATGAGCCTCCTGAACTCTTAGTTAAAAACAGTGTGGTCTTGCATATTAGATTTGGAGGAATTTCCGTGGGGATATTCCCAGTAGGAAAAAGCCCAGTCTCTTCAGTTTGACATTTCTTTCTTTTTACTTAAGAGGTCTTTATTCTCAGTTGAGAGATTTTTGCACTCAGTCGTACTGCTGTTGCATGAGCAGTCTGTAAACAAGCATAACCTGGCAAAGCTTCACATGTGAATGGTTGCAGTTGAACTTGCAGTTGCCCTCACAGGGAGTAGGAGAACACAGGGTTTATGATGTTTATGAGCAGTTCTTCCTTCAGTAGCTGTCTGTTTTCACTCTGCTGGCTGACTTGTGCTCTACCTTTCTCCATGCCTCAGTAGTCCTGGTGTGAACGAAGTATCATCCCGATTCTCCAGTAGGGGAAGCAGAAAGAGGTGCCAGCTCCAGCTCCTTCTGGCTTTCAGCCCATTGCCTACAAGTTTCTTTGTGACCCATGGTATCTAGTTAGTTTCTAAGTACATTACACTTTTTTCATTAGCACCAGATTATTTTTACCTTTGAAAGGAGAAGGCTGCTGTCAGTAAAGAGCCATGTAACCTGTAGTGTTTAAGAGCCACAGATCTTTGGGTGGGTAAAAGAGCATCGTTGTCTGAAGGTACAACTTCCACTGTGCTTTTCTCCTCAGAAAGGAGGATTTGTCCCAGATGAAGAGCTTTTCCAACCTTTCCTAAAATTTGTGTACAGATGAGATAGGAAAGCATCAAGTCTTCATCTTTCTTACAAATCACCTTTGCTATAGCTATTAAGGAAACATCTGTCAACAGCAAAAGGCTCTGGTAAGAAGCCAGCAAAGTTGTGACTGGTTTTTTAAGTACTTTTCTGTTTGAAGCTGCTGGAACACCTTTCGGGAATAAAAAAGCACTACTGAAAGTAGTTTGCAATTTACAGTGGAGGTGTGCAGAGCATGGTGACTTCACAGACTGTTTAGATTTATTACTTGTCTTGATGCTACCAATCACTTTCCTTCTGTCCTTTTGCAGATATCACAATTGCTTGGGGAAATAATTTCTTCTGTTTTTTTTCTTGCCTCCTTTTAGTGATTCTTAAGCTATCATTATTACTATACTGTATTGAAATCAGTCTTGCTGTGATGTTCAAGAATTTTATATTGACTTTTAAAATATTTTTCAAAGTAGGGAAACAAGGCATTTCACTGGTCCTGTATTTCATGTATCTCAAACTTGGTTTAATATAATACAAAAGCTTTATGGAACAATTTTTTATACTTTTAATTGGAAAAATATGTAATATTTATGGTACTAATTAGGTAGTCATGATGTTGCTTTATATCAGAGGGTCTCAATGCATTTTTCATACTGCTATCAGTATTATTATCAGAGTAAGGCTGTGGTGAACGGTGAAGAATAACAGCAAGGAAAGACAATGCTATTTATCTTGCTTAATATATCTGTCTTTCTGTATGAAGATTTCACATCTCAGTTGCTTCCATATAAGGTATCAATAAGAAAGTTCCTTTGTTGACTTCAGGTGGTACCCGAATCTTTTTCAAGCAAATGGTTTTGAGACTATTTGAGGAATTGTTTGGACTTTTTGCAGTTTGGGTAATTTCTGTGTCTTAGTTTGCGTGTTTAGGGAGAGGATGAGGAGAACATAAGGGAAGCTCAGTACATAAACATCTATCTTACTATGTTTTAATTGCCAAAATAAGTTCTACTACATAGTAATCAGGAAACAAAAAAGAAGCATACATTATAATTCATACATTGGATTCTTCTGCTATGGGGTTTATTAATTCATATTATTTAAAGTTCTTCTGTCTCTGGCAGCAACCTCTCCCCTTTTCTGTATCATTTTTATAGTCAGCTTGTGAAGTTAACTATAATGAATGTGTACATGCTTTACTGACCTAGAACGGATTAATCAAATCACTAAAATAAACAGTGTTTTTGCACAACAAGGTGTTAGGACCCCAGGTATAGTTCTAAGAGGTCCTCAAGAAACGCAGAGAAAATGTGATACCACTACAGCACTTGCTGTAGTTTGGTGAAGCATCATTTAGAAAAAAACATATTAAGAAAAGCAAGTTGTCCAGCGTTAAACTGAATTGCACTGAATTGTCTGTTTTCATTGAACGTCCCAAGCTTCATTTCCGTGTGCTGCTTTTAAAAGGCATTTATTTGTCATAGCTGTCTGCCAGAATCCATTTAAATGATTTGAAAATAGGCTTGGTGGAGTGGCTGTAAGAGGGTGAATTAGTTCTGTGTACAGCAGCAGCAGGTTGGCCCAGCGGACTTCTGACCCATAAGGATCCTGAGTCACTGCAATCTGTTCTGTGGGAGATGGAAGGCAGTATGACCTGGCTGTTGGACATGTTTTCAGCAGTCGTGAGAAAACAGCCTGTGGGCTAAGTGATGCTATGGTGCTCCATGCTATTCCTGGCCTTGTGGGCTGTGGTGCTGCAGCAGATGGTTCTTGTCCAGTTGGGTGGATTTGAAAGATCAGAACAAGGTAAGCACAGGAAAGGCACTTGACTGGGGGGGAGAGGGGAAAGAATGAAGAGGAATAAACAAACCATGTTTATTTTCTCTTTTTTCTTTGAAGTTTTTGCTTTCTATCTTTAAATTCTGTATAAATATATATAAATATCTTAACAAGTAAACAGTAAGACCATTTTAGTGGGCAAGGAGGACAACAAAAAGCTACCGTTAATGTTTCCATAATCAGCTAAAGTTCTGACATTCTGTTTGTATTTACTTGGAAAATCTTCAGTTGTGTTCATTAACTCTACATCCACAAACTTCTCAAATGTGTTGGTAGCTAAAATTAATTAATATTAGGTTTGTAGTGTCACTAAACTTAAATGGGAAGGCCAAAAAAATATTCTGGAACTTCTTAAACATCCTTGGTTTTCTAAATATAGTCCTTTTTGTATTTAAACACAGGACTTTGCAACCAAAAAATCTGGCTTCTCAGGACTTGAGTGTTTTAGGAAACATAAAATCTAACTTAAATATTACTCTGTATTCATTTTATATTCTGTTATCAAGAAAGTAGTATTTTATTCCTGAGACTTGCTATGAAATTCTTGACTAATGGGCCAGCTGTATTTCGGAATACTTTCTGCAGCCACTGACAGAGAGGTAATTGTATCTTGGAGCATTCGTCTTCTGGACTGTGCAAATTTGCTGTGCATCAAGCAGCTATTTTTACCTTACTTAAACAGAGTTTGGTGGAGTAGTTATGTTTTGAGTGTTTTAGATTGGGATTTTAATGTGGGAACTGTAGTCTCCCGGCAGTGCTTACTATGTAATTATTGACACTGATAGCCTGGAAACATTTGGTTTTGATTCCTTTAGAAAATCTTCACATTCCAGAGAATATCAGCTTGATAAATACAGATAAGAGCTGTGTTGAGTCAGGTTGTAGGGGGTTAGGGTTTTGTTTTGGGTTTTTCTTTAGTTTTTTTAGTTGGTTAGTTGGTTGTTTGGGGTTTTATTATTATTATTATTACTGTACTGTCTAGAGTAGGAATACTCTTACTGTCTGCAGACTTTTTCAGCACTGTGCATCTGACACAAGACAGTTATATTACTGTACACATTTAAATGGCCTATTACTAGTCTGCTGCCAGGCACTAATAAAAGATATAAACCCTCTGATCCAATTTTATTATTTTTCTCATTTTCTTTCTAGACAGTTTATGGTTCCACAAGATTGTTTAATTCTCAGTCATGATGCACTGTTAATGGGCTTTAGAATCTCGTCTCCTTGTTTTTATGCCAAGCTGAAGTCTCAGCTATCTTTTGAGCAGCTATACATGTGACATATACGTAGCACCAGAACTTCTAATATAGCTGTTAATGTGAGGAAATGGCAAAAAGTTGTTCAACATACTGCAATTCTTTATGCCTAAATTTACCCATAAAAATAAGGGATAGATTTTCTAACAGAATATTATTTGTATAAACTTAGTTTTACTTTATTTTAAACCCACTGAATTTGTGGATTCAAACTTACCTGAAAGGGAAAAAAAAAATAACACTTAATATGGACATAGAATAATTATGCAAAAAAGTTGAGACATGTAGATGAGAAAGCTTACTGTGTTTATAATGTAAAATTCATTATACTAGTAAATACTGGGAAAGAACATAGTAAAAAATCCTAATTTTTTCATAATTCTAAATTACTGTAATTTTCTGCTTCCCAGCATTTGATCCGGACAAGCTCAAGAAGTTGGCCTGTGGGAATCTGATGAGATTTAACAAGGCCAGTGCTGGTGCTCCACCAGGGTCAGGACAGCTCCAGGTATCAGCACAGGCTGGGCATGAACAGCCCCAGAGCAGCCCTGCCCAGAAGGACTTGGGGGTGCTGTGGTGAGAGGCTGGACATGCCCTGGCCATGGCACTCACAGCCCAGAGAGCCAAACGTGTCCTGGGCTGCATCCAGAGCCCCGTGGGCAGCAGGGCAGGGAGGGGATTCTGCCCCTCTGCGGTGCCTTCATGAAACCTCACCTGTACTGCTGGATCCAGCTCTGGGATCCTCAACATAAGAAGGATATCAGCTTGTTATAGAGAGAGTCCAGAAGAGGCCACCAAGATGATTGGAGGGCTTGAACATGTCTAGTATGGGGAAAGTTAAAAGAATTGGGATTTTTCAGCCTGGAAATGAGAAATCTTTGAGGTCACCAAATTGTGTCCTTTCAGTCCGTGAAGGGAACCTAAAGAAAAATAGAGAGGGACATTTTACAAGGTCATGTAGTGACATGACAAGAGGGAATGACTTTAAACTGAGAAGAGAGTAGGTTTAGATTAGGTATTAGGAAGAAATTACTGTGGGGATGGTGAAGCACTGGAACAGGTTGGTCAGATGATGTTCAAGGCCAGGCTGGATGGAACGCTGAGCAACCTGGGCTAGTGGGTGGCATCCCTCCTCATGGCAGGACGACTGTAACTACATGATCTTTAAGGTGCCTTCCAGCCCAGGCCATTCTGTGCATCTAAAGAGATGATCTAAAGAGAGATAGGTCCTCCTTTGTCCTCCAAGAAAACCAATCCTATATACCTTTTTCTGTTCCCTCCCTGGCAGTCTAACTTTTGTCTAGGTAATTGACTGAGAATTTGGATGTAGTCACTCCTCTCCAAGGAACTTATCAAATAGCTAGATGATAAACACTAATAATGCCCCATGTTTTCCCAAAAGACGAGGAGTTCTAAGGAAAACCCAAAAAAAGTGTCACAGCTCCTCACCAACTCACCTGTGTCATTCCCGTTCTGGGTTCATGCCAGATCCAGGTGCTGCCAGAGCCTGTTTGTTAGTGAGTCTATTTTAGGAGACAGTTTCTGTGTAGAAATGACAAGTTTCCTGAACTTCTCCAAGGCACAGACTCAGAAAAGAACAAGTCTGAGCTGGTGTCAGTTCCTAAAAAGAAGTGTTGTTTTTCTTCTGGCTTGCCATTACCTGTCTCAGCTTACTCCAACATACTTGGGACAGTGGTGGCTGGGAAAAGTTGGAAAAAATTGCTTGCAAGTCAGAACTGAAGTATTTACCCATCTGAGTGCTCAAAACTGGTAATCAAACACTTGGTGAAGTAACTTGCCATTTCAGGATTATAATCTTTCCTTTCCGCTTTCCATCTGCAAAA
The DNA here is from genome assembly GCA_013400855.1 of Buphagus erythrorhynchus. NCBI lineage: Eukaryota > Metazoa > Chordata > Aves > Passeriformes > Sturnidae > Buphagus > Buphagus erythrorhynchus. Next base: position 13,545 of record VZTT01055160.1, on the reverse strand, counting down.
CTGGGAAAACAGTACTTATTTCTCACCAGGAATAGATGACGGTTCCTTCATTAATGTCTTGGGCATGAGACAGTATTATTGGGCATGAGATAGTATTCTTGCACAAAAGTCTTCAAGAATTCAATAGTATTTTTAAGAAAGAGAGCTGGTACCACTATTGTAATTTGTGTTAATTCTAAAGCTTGTTTAAAGTAGATGTGCTCTTAGAATTAAACCAAGTGATATAGAAGTAGAGAAACCAAATTTGCTGACCTCATAGCGCTCAACAGTTATATTTACATTAAAAAAAAATGTTCCAAGATCTGAATTTTAATATATTGAAGACAGGGTTCAAATCTTTTACCTTCTCTCTATATATGTTATATATGATTATCTATTGGATTTTAGGTGTTTCATTAGCTGAATATTAGATACTGTAGCTGGGTATGAGGATGGTAAATGTTACCATATTGTTTTATTAACCATGCTTTCAAGGTACATCATGATGATTTGCATTTGGCAGTGGTATTGTTGAACTAGAGGGGATTAAAAAGTGGTGTGCAGTTGGTAATTGCATTAATGAGTAAGCATGAATTATAAAAACTCTGTTCACATTAAAGCTTTTCCAGATTCAGGTGCGTCTGAAAGACAGAGAGTAGTGTGGCATTCCTTTAATATCTCAGAACTATTTAAAAAATTAATTTTTTTAAACCCAGCATTATGACCCAAAATAAAGACTTTATGGAAAGAGATTTCAGCTGAAATGAATGGGAAACACTGGAGAGAAATGAGAAGCTCTAATGAAGATGGAGTTCTTATACAATAATGGCTCATATTGACCTCTTGCAATTTCTAGTAAACAAAATTAATCTGAAACTAATCATGATCTGAACTTTCTGCTTTGAGTTCGTTTCTTTTCCTCCCTCTCTAATGGAACATGTCTTTCTTTTGCTGTCTATCTCCTTCACCATTTCTTCATCTATTCCTACCTTCCTGGGTTCTCTTTTGAGCTGAATTATGGAAACAAGAAAATGAAAAAAACCTCAACCAACCAAAAAATTCAACCAAGTAAAAAGCAAAAAAAAGCCCCCCCAATAAACAACCCACCAGCACTTAAAAATCCCAAACAAAATGAAAACAAACAAAAAAATCTTCACAACTGTGTAGTCCCCTTAGCTCTCTTTCATTTCTGTTGGTCATACTGGACTTGATTTTAATGTAAGCCCACAACTGGAGCTCTAGTCACCCTTTGTGACTTAGCATTTGTATAGGGCTTCAGTCCTGCAGCATTCACCTTTGTCCCTGACTAACATGGACCATTCTACTGCTACAGTTAAATTTGAATAGGAAATGAAGCAGACTTTGCTCATGGCTGGTGAAGGCTGAGGAAACTTGCCTCTCTTATTCCAGGTGGCCAGTAAAAGCTAAAATGGTGATCATTTAGCTATGGAGCCTGGGAGTGAACTTTTTCCTATTTGACTGCTGTTGATATGCCAAATTTTTATCCTTCAACCTAGCTGCAGCTGGATGTTTGGTTGTCACTGAGAGCCAAAGGTGGGCTGGCAGCTCTCCAAGTGAAAGCTCTACTCTGCCACATGTATTTTAGACAAGTTCAGTCAAAAGTTTGCTATGTCTTTTACTTTCAACTTAAACGAAGAAGGAAGTTAGAGAGCTTTCTGGGAAAGCTTCTTCAAGAAGCTGGGCATAACTCAGTTTCTTGAAGGGTTACAACAGCAGTACGGTGGTACTCTGTATGCAATTTTTAATTATCATAATCTGTTATGTCATTATCATATCATAACCTTTAGGTTAGTACTTTTTTTTTTTTGTTTGAAAGCTAATGTCAGAAAATCAATTCCTCAGATACTAGAAAAGAGCAAAACAGACTTTCCAAGACAGAGAATATAAGGAAAATAATGAAAATTGTCACACTATTACACACGGGGTACTTTTGCAGTTCAGGCAGCTTTGAAAAGTGGAAAACTCCTAAATGTGAAGAAGAGCAGTCACACTTGGGCCTTCAAACATCTCAGCAGTATGTGGCCATAGGAAGTTTTGAAAGCACAGGTGTGTTGCTGCATCCAGTTGCAGGTTGGCAGTAATTAGCAACTGGCTTAACTGATTACTTGCCATTAAAATTCATGCCTTTGTTGTAAATTCTACGTAGGATCAATACGTTGTTTTGGTTTGTCAGACCAAGCTCTGTTCTTAGCAGTGATAACTGATGAACTGCAGCTTTGTAAATGTCATGGGAGAGTGCTGTTGTCCAGACTCCTGCCCCTCTGCTAATTCATGGGTCAGTCCTGGGGAACAACCCACTGTCAGTTTTTCAAAAGAGACTGTTTTTTTGTCTACAGTTCTATAGTTCCAAAAACTCTATTTGTACTTGTCTGATGGATTTGTTAAAGTGTGTCCTTTTCATGGGCCTCTAATACATTTTTAATTAGTTGATTAAAATTAAATGGTTAATTAGAGACTATCTTCTGTGAAGCAGAAGACAGGAGTAATCAAACTTTTGTTTAATTTCTGAAGATTTTGCTGATCAGCTGTCTTCTGAACATGTTATACTACAGGTGTACGATAGGAATGATGGCTGTTTGGGCTTACCTAAAAACAGAGGCCAGATAAAATTAAGAGAATGAAAAGCAGTTATACTTACTGAAGGGCCTTCAGGTACATTTAGTGCAGACAGGCCACCCAGGGACTACACTCAAAAATGGACGATGGGTCACGAGTTTTCACACTTTTATAAGTTTGGTCCATTTGCATATTGGGGGTTAACCTTCCAATTACAGCTTCAGATAATGAAGTCATTTACCCCAAGTTTGCTCCCCACAACTCACTTTTGTTTACATTTCTCAGGGCCTGAGACAGTAAGGTGTCCTTGATTCCCAGGATTAGAGAGGAATTGTTTTGTCTGACCAAAATGTGAAGACAGTAACTAACACTGTATATGGAGTTTGGAGTTATACGCTAAAGAATTATGGGATTACAAATATATGAAAAATATAAAAGCTAAAATCCTAAGGCATCATGAAAAGTAAAACTTTTCCATAACTTCAACTCCAAAATAGGCAAATTGTACCTCAATCTCTTAAAGATGGAAAATGCTTTTTTCACATACTTTTTTTAGTCATATTGTTTTAAGGAGCATATTAACCTTTAATTGCTGTGCATGTGTACTGCGCATAATAGTTCAAGATTTATTTAATATGCATCTGGCATTATAGAACTATGAAACTGAGTTGTTTATAGAGGGTGATACTCTCTTTCATGGTACAAGACTGATGGCAAATCTCCTTTTATGACAAAAAGAGACAATAGGTTTTACTTTTAGGGTCACCACCCTAAAAGGGATTGTTGATTCCCTTTGCTTTCATCTCAGCTTTCCTGGCTTTGATAGTTGGCTGTCAGCGCAGGTCTACATTGTTGGTTTTTAAAAATCATGTGGGGAAAAATTATGTGGTTTTTTTGTTTTTTACATGAGGAATCATAGAACATATACATTGGCAAAGGATTCAAGAAGTTAGAGTTTAAATTTAAAATATGAAGTTTTTGGGTTTTTTAGCAAAAAAAATCACCTGCCATCCGGTAGGACAGCCCCATGAAAAGCATTCAAGTATGAGCAGTCTGACTATATCAGTGACAAATAACTTGAAGTGTTTTCTGAACTAAGAACTGTTGTGCTGGATAGCCAGAGAGCTGAGCCATTCCCAGGTGGACTTAGAAGCATCCAACCCAAATATGAACAAGAGAGTTGGCTTCCAAAATAAATTATTAAGAGTAGACATTTGTAGTAGACAAAGCCAAATATGTTTTCCCTCTTCTGCTTTTATATCAACAGATGATGGAAGTTATTTAGTTTATACTGAAAATGTTGGAATGTGATAGTCAAGCAGAGTTGTCACACCTGTGTTATGCTTTCCTGGTTGTCTAGACATTCCAGCCTCCGTTCATTCCTGTGGATCTGAATCCATCACCTGTGCTTAATACTTATGTCTGTTGAAAAAAACTAAATACTCCTCCAAATGGTGTGTCAAGAACATGCTCTTCTAACTTCAAACAGGCCTTTAATTCTCTTGGGTTATGTGAAGTATATTGGTGTCAAGATAGAAAGATTACTTTAAAGAAACCAGGTGTTCATTCTCTGAGACTTTTTTATAGACTTACCCATATATCTCCTGCTGTTTTCAGCTACATAGCATGAGGAAGCATGTATTTTGGACTATGGTGCTACAAGTTTTTCAAACACATCTATGAAAGAGGCCATCCAGTTTGCTGTAGTGGTTGTACATTTATGTGTCATCCTTTGTTGCAATATGCCTTACATTACCCTACTCAATCTCCTACTCTTGAAAATGAATCTTATTCCATCTTCAAAAAGTTACATTTATTCTTTGAGTTTGAGACACTGATACCACAGTTCACTCCTCTTTTCCTTACCTCAGTCATCTGTCATCTTTCCAAAGCTTCAAAACTCTCAAGAGAGTACAATGAATGTCAAATGTGAGAAGAGTGCTGTCTCAGTAAGTTTGGCCTGATCAAGAAAATTTTCTTCTTTTCTTCTCCTTCCTTTTCACCTGAAATGACTTCTTCAGGAAACATCCAATCTTTCTGTAACTCAGTGGATCAAAGTGCTGTATTGTTGGATCTTAATCACATATGAATGGCTCCAGAAGGGATCAGAGCTCTCTTTGTTCATTATAGGCTTCTAAGCCAAAACCAGTGCCAGCAGCCATAAAGGAAATATGTAAACCTCTTTTTGGTCATTCAGTGAACCATGTCACTCTAGGTTTGACCCCCACTTCTTTTCACTAGCTTCCTTCTGCAGGAAGGTGGCCTAGATCGTGGCTGTAAAATATATTAATGCTAGCAATTGTAGGCAAAGGGATTGTTTTTGTCTTTCTTTTTGATGTCTCTGCTAATTTTACTCCTTGCTGTTTCCTGCTTCTTAATGTTCTCAGCTTTAAGAACAAACTAGGTTCAAAATGTTCCAGATTTGTCTGTATCAGACAGAGAATGGTCTACATCACTATGGTGTTACAGTGTCTTGCAAAGTGTAAGTGCTAAGTTTGTGCTAATATCAAAGTATAAGACCATAGATGTTTGGGTTTTTTTCTGGTAAAATGGGTTTCTGTTGTGCTGGGTGTTTTGCATCTTGGTACTGGTTATAGGTAGACAGACTGTTCTATTAATAAAATTTTTTATCAAGTGATTTTACTTCTCTATAGCCCATCAAGATATTAGAGGAGCTTAGTGACACATAACAGTATTGGATAGATAGGACATTAACAAGACATTGTGTTTCTCCTTATGCTTCAGCTGTGCATTTTTGTGCAGCCATTTTAATGATAATGATGATTATGTTTTTATATAATACAAGCTGAGATGTTCCTGCTTGTAGACTAAGGTGTAGTTGATTATTTAAAGTGTAATCCAGTATCTTTCTTACACTGCTATATCAAGCATGAATTAATTGCATAACTGATAATAAACTTCATCTCTCAGAATGTTTGTAGAATAGAGAATGAGAAGTTGCACATTATTCAGGGTATTTGTGCACAAACATGAGTGTTGTTGTTTATTGGGTTATCTGTCTGTTACTGACATGCTTTAAAATGTCATCCAGGGAAGAATGCAAACCAAACAGCTTAGCTGATCAATCATGTACTATGGGTACTGAAAAGCAAATTGAACTGTTCGTGTTTGCCCTTTAGGTTGGAATATTCATTGTGCAAAGTAAATGACAGTGTGTTCACAGAAATAAGAATTTGTGAGTGTCCGGGCTATATTACTAGAACAGTATAACTTCAAATATAGCTTCATTGACTTTTTGTCATCATATACTGTATCCATCAAAACAGACAAGGCTAAAAGGGAAAGAACTTCGTGCTCTGTTTAA
>VZTT01055159.1:37111-47566 GCA_013400855.1 Buphagus erythrorhynchus | reverse complement strand
GGCATAAGCTTTGGTCCTAACTCTCAGAAGGGGGTGCTATTACCTCATCTGATTTCTTTGTATTTTATAAGTATATCTATATGGTTTGCATGTATATGTATGTATGTATATGTAGCACCACTGTAGTTTTAAAAGCAGGCTAAAATATTTATTTCATTTTACTCACAGCCTTAGTGCATGGTTTTTATAAAAAATTATCATAAAGTTGCTGGGTTTTTTTGTTTTAATTACTCACTCGTGCAGTATACAAAAAAATTTTCAGCAAGATGGGGTTCTTTTGAAAAGTATGGGAAATCTTGAAAATGGAAAACCAGTGGAGCAAAATGAAAAAACAGCAGGAAAAGCGTGTCTTTATTTTATATTGCACAGTGCACGGAAAAATTTACTGTCTTGTGCAAGAAGTGAGAACAACATATTCATACTAAGCATGTATGAAAAACACTGTGTTGAAATCACTATTTTACTATGCAAAAATATGATGGTTTAGATTATGAAATCAGATAATTTTAAAAGTCTGGATGCTGTTGCAGTAGTTCCACTAATTTTTATCTCTTGACGTTCATTGTTTGGACATTAAAATAGTCTTGTTAATTTCTTATCTTGTTTGGACATTTATTTATTTAATTTTCACCTTTAAATAAAGAAAAAAATTGTTGCATATATCTGTCTTGGACACACTGCTGATGAATGTGACAGACTTTCTTTCTTTCCTTCTCATCTGCCTGCCCCTGCCAACTCTTAGAGACACATGACACTTCTTCACTACCAAAGCCTTGCTTTGGAAAATGCTACCTGGATCTGTAGCCTCTCTCTCTTTGGGCAAGAAGGAGTTCAGGTACTCAATATCTCAGTTAGACTGGGCACAGTGAACAGTGAAAGCTGTACAAGCAAAGGATCCTGCTGGATCTGCAGCTTTCCCCAGCACTGCTGGCATACTCCCTGGTATTCATGGCCATCCATGAGGGAAGCTGGCACATCTGGGTTACAGTGTGCAGCTCTGCCTTTGCAGAACAGCCTCGCCCTCAAGCTGCTGGTTTGAAGGGCTTTGAACTCTTATATGACCAGGTCAACATCCTGACTTAGTGGCCAAAATATGGCCTTAGCATTAACTGATCATAATTAAATGCCATAACCTGTGACTCTGCAATTAGCAACAGGATTTCTGTTTATTTGAGATTATGGCCGTAGCCATGTTCTGAGTTTAATGGGTGAACATAGGACCTCCTAATTATTCTACAGTGTGGAGCATCACTTCCCACAGATGCCTGCAATCCAGACTTCCTGCAAAACCCAACCATTGGCTTCAGTGGGTGCTTAGAAAAGAAGAATTTTCAGGATGGCTCCTATTTTGCATAGAGACCTCTTTTGGCAGATATTTGGCTAGTGTCTCTGAAATACTGTAAAAACAAAATTCTCATAGCCCTAAGGGTTGTGCCTTCTAGGTTTCTTCTGCCCTATCATCTCTGTTGTAGTAATGTCACGGAAATGATTACATAGAAAGAGGTGTAAAGATAGTGTTAAAATGACATTAAGACAGTAATCTTGCCTATTATTCCTTGCTTATCTGGAGATCACAGCTGGAATTTGGATGCAGAAGAAATTGAATGTAGAACTTCAGGAGGACAATAGCAGCTTCTTGTAAATATTTCCCAAATCTTAGTTTTGTAGGTCTATGAATTGTTTATCCTTAACCAGGAATAAGATCCCAATCATGGATATCTACTTTAGGGTGAGATGCCTCTGGATTTGCACATTTCCTTTCAATATGATAAAAGGAACCCTTATTTTAATTCCAGACAGATTAACCTTAAATGTTAAAACAGATGAATTCTACTGCACCCAAGACCTCTGTGAAGAGTCTGGCAAGTTTCAAGTGATTTTAAAAAGTGTCTTAGTCTGGTCCCAAAGAGCTGGCTAACCTGACATTGACCACTCCGTACCTTCATGTCTGGGATGTGCCTGGGATTCTGGCCATTCCTAAAAATGCACAGAATGAGCATGAAATTACCTTCTCCAAGGACAAAGTGCCTAGAGAGAGTCAAAGTGGATTTCACTTCACAACTTCCTTGAATTTCTTCCTGCGGAAGAAGTGGGGTTTTAAGGAGCTGAGTAAGAGAAGGGTGTTGTGCGTTCAGAATGGTTGCAGGAAGACTGACAGGGAATGAAGAGTAACTGTTCAGTTTGAGAGACTTATTTTATTTTGTGTATTCATATATATATTTTGAAATACAGTGACCATATTTTTCAGGGTCTAACTTAAAAGATCATCCTGTAGTGCCTATAACAATCTCATCTGAAACTGTCCACTATTAAGATTTATATGTTTAGTTCTAGACTACAATGATCTCATTTGCACATTTTATTTGTTAGCAACTGCTAAATATAGAATTTTAAATCCTTGGGTATAGTTTCAGAAATTTGCTGGTTTGTTATCCGAAAGAATCACTCCATCTTGCACAGCAGTAAGCAGTCATCCATGGGAGGAGTTTTAGGCTCTGTGTGCTGGATGTTGCAAGTTTCTCTAGGCACTGCTAGCTGAATAGTCATCATCCTTGGAGCACAGCATGTGTGCTCCTCTGCCCTGTGCTCTGTGCTGTGATGTAAAATCTCACTTTCTGTTCTTGTATCCAAGACCTAAACACTTGCTCCTGAACCCAGGACCTGGCTGAAGATAAGCCCTGCTCTTATCCTGCACAAACATAGGAATGAAGGGCCCCAGGGATGCCAGGCCAGGCCATGCCTCTCAAAGAGCAGACTTCTGGAGTGTTTCTTGCTGGGGAACATGCAGTTTATACTTGTGTACTCCAAAAAACATGAGGTGCAATGATCTATGTGTGTATGAATGGCAACTTTCTCCTGTTTGGTTATCAAGGTACTAGCAAGCAGGCTAAGATGAGCCTTTATCCTGATGAGATATAGTCAATTAATAAAGAGGATGTGATAAAATCAATGTGAAGCAGAATGTGCAGTCTGCCTTTTGGTAATGCCAGCACAGTAGACAGTAGTTGCTCGACTTGCACACACCTCACCACTAGTAGCATTGAAAGATACAGGAAGAAAACATTTCTGGAGGGTCAGACTGCTTAGGTGGGTGTCAGAAGTGAATGAGTCCATGTTGGAAAGGACTGATACAAACCTCCTCGGTACCTGAGTGCAAAATGACGATGCCTTCTTATTGCTTTCATCACTTCTTGTAGCTATGCTATAAGAATTCTTGGGTGTAATCACCTTGGTGTTCTGCTGCAGGCCACAAAACTCAATGCATAAACCCAGCACAGCATCTGTTTTCAGCTGCACCACCTATTTGTACTTCTCTTCTTGGCTCTGCTCTCTCACATTGTTGTGTGCATGTATCACATATCAGATGGGAAAATCAGGCCCTTCATGTCTGACGCTCCTTTACAGCAAGGCTGAGCTCTCCAGTGTCGCCTGATAAGATTGTGCTATAGAGCAGTCCATGAAACACAGTGTAAAGTGATTTCAGATACCTTCCAGCATTTTACCAGCACACAAATAGTTAGCTGCCATTGGAAATCTTAAGCTACAGACAATGGGAGATGGTAACCTCTTGTGCACAGGATTTAAAACTATAGGATCATTGACCTTGAATCGTGCATGTAGCCTGGGAAATCTAGAGTTAAGCAGCTTGCAAAGCCATAAAAGCCAGCCACCAGTCTGAAGAATAGAAGCCTTCTTCTAGTTTTCCTGCTGATATTCACTGTGGTTTCAATCAAAGTACAGGTAGTACTTGAAGAATGACAGATCTTGTGAGCTTTATATACTAGTAAAATGAGATTATGCTTCATGACCCTGCTGCATTTGACTTTTACAGTGGAGAATATGATTCAGGAATTCATTTGAAAATCCACAAATATATAAATTAAAATATTCTTATTGTAATTGCTGGTTTCTCATTAATTACACATCATAACTGACTCACAAGAAAGTAAGAATCATAATGAAGAAAATCAGAAATGAAAAGGGACTCACAATCTTAATGTGTATCAGTACTCAAAAATTATGAAAAATATAATGAAAAGCATAGAAAACTATATTTTTCTTACTAGCTTTATTCTTATAATATCACATTTTAAAAATACAATTTTAGAAAAAAAATGAACTATAGCTTTTTGCAGTGATAGGCGACAGGTCAGAAAAGCATTTCAGAATAATTTTACACCTTTTAACCTTAAAAAATACTTTGCTGACAATTGAGAAAGGGCCTTAAAAGAAGCGCTGATAGGCATTCTCACAGCAGGGTTGCCATGTCCCATCACATAGCAGAGGGTTTCTGCATAATGTATCCTGTAATAAGAAGTGTACTGCAAATCACCAGGCTTGAGTAGCAGTTTTAAGAAAGTAATCCTTGGCATGAACTGCTATTAGTGATGACACTGAAAGTTTGTTACGTAAAACTCTTCAGAAGACACAAAGAAGGTAAACTGTTTAAAATTTAGATTTGAACCTTGAAAGAACTACTTTGTCATAGAAATTTGTCTGCATTTAAATATATATTTAGTGTGCTCTGTTTTGCTTTTTTTTTTTTTTTTGTTCATTTTTGCTTATGCTTGGACAGACTCGTTAAACGGAAACTGCAGAATTTTGTTAAATGAATGTCACTTTTCTCTCATTCCATGACACAAATGGTAATTGTTCCAAAAGCATCTTAATAATTACTGGTATTAATTATGAATGTTAATACAGTCAATGATCACTCAGAGTCCCCATATTGCAAATCCTTTATAAATGAACTAAAAACTTAAAAAAAAAATTAAAATTCCAGTGTAACAAAGACTAAATCAGTCCATCAAAGCACAGCAAGCTATATTCATGTTTTAATGGCTAGACTAATCAAAATGGGATATGAATCTACAAGAAACCTTCTTGTTGAAATTAATTTTGTATTTGTCTGGAAATGTAAATAAAAGAAAACGTGAAGGGGCCATTTCCAGGCAAGTTCTTTTCAGTGTTAATGATGCAAATCAGTGAAGTTTCTCAGTCCCTAGGGAATCTTTTTGTCTTTCGCATTTCCATAAGAATGATTTTAGATGATTAAAATAAAAATCTAATGGAAAAAAATTCTTTATACTTTTCTCACAATACAGTTTCGTAGGTATCTGGAAAAAATACAAAAAAAAAAAAAAAAAGAAAAGAAAAACACCAACAATATGAGCTGGAATTGACTTTACAGCTATAATAAACCTTCCTAGGAGTATTGGTCACAAAATGTTTTTGTATTTCTAATGGAGACATTTTTGATTGTCTTTAGAAGTATTTGATAGAAGTTGCAGTCATCTGAAAGCTTGATGTTTCAATGTAATTCCAGAATTTTCTCAGCAGCTAGATAAGGGGTAATGAAACATTTCATTGTGTTGTTTTCTAAGTGAGCAGTGTGAGAAACAGGCAGAGACATAATAATTAAAATTTTGGCTTTCTGTATTTTTGGCAAATATTGTTTTCAGAGTTAGATTCTTCCTGAAATCAAGGACTAGATTGATAGTGACATACTGGAGAATCATTGATCATTTTAATCTGCTTTTAATTTCATCCTTCCTCCAGGAAGAAACTACCTGAGTGACTCAATAAAAAGCTGCTATTCAACCATGGCTTTGCTATAAGGCAAGGTGGTTCAGGATTGGCTTTACCTCCCTCTTTTTCCAGGGAACAGGAAATGGCAAAAATGGAGATTATCATAGTCGGTGTTAGACCCATGTCCAGCACAGCTAACACGTCTCTCCCTCTCATGGCAGTGTGTAGGGGAAGGACTAAATAATGCCCTGCTATCCTGCCCCACTCTGCACAGAGAGAGCAGCAGTGTCCCAGGCTCTGCTGGCACACACACAGGGACACGTGTGTGCACAGAAACCTGTGTGTGCACATAACCGTGTGTGTGCACATAAACCTGTGTGTGCACACTTCCCTGTGCAACAGGAGCGAGTGACAGCCTGCAGGGGACACGGGAGAACGAGCACTGGCCCTGCTGATGCCTCCCAGCAGGCAGCACAGCTCTCCCCCATGCTGGCAGGAGAGGGCAGGTGGCAGGAATAACCCTGGAGGGAGCTCAGAGCAGGAGCTGCTGCTGGGCTGCACATCCAGGAGCAGAGCAGATGACATGAGAGGGAGTATACTGTCATTTGCAGGCAGTGCTCAGCCAAAGTGTGTGTCCTCAATGCTCACTATAAACAACTATAAAGTTGTTATAAATTGCCCAAGCCCAAGCAAAGAAGCAAGGCAGTGTTTTTGGTGTGCACAGACAGGGTGTCCAGTGAGAGAAGAGGGGGGATGCAGGAAGCTGCTTTGGCACAGGCAGGGATCCCCACTGTGGATTCTGGGCTGCACGAGGAGGCTGCAGGGAACAAGGAACCAAAGCTCTGTGCTATTCCCAACCAAGGCACTCTTGTGGAATAGGGGGAGTGAATAGAGAGCTGCAGCCCTCCAGGAAATTCACATAGAAATGGAGTTGGAGATTACTGTCACTTAGGACTGGATTGCTTCCCACTGGGTTTCCTCTTCAGCTGCTAATGAGCCACCATGGAGAATCAAGTTGTTCTCAGAACTGCTTGGGTACTGGGTTTGGGTTGTGGAGGAATGAGCAGAACCCTTAGGCAGGATATGGGATCGGATGGTACAGGGAACAACTGTTCAGGGAAAATACACTGGTGTCTGATGCCTCTATGACTCTGGGAGATGATTTCCTTCTTAATCACTCTCCATAGCTCCTGGCTGAAGACTTCCTCTCCTGCTCCAGGCTTCCCCAGCCCTGAAGGGGGTCTCCCCCAACTCCAGACAGGGAGACTTATGAAATGTTCCTGGCTGTGGTGAAGTCAGAGGATGCTCAAGATCCATTATTAAACAGACAGTAGTCAAGAGCCACAAAACCTGAAATGGGGTCTAAAATCTCAAAATGAACAAAACCAGAATTAATTCTTTATAATGCTTTTTAAACAACAGTACTTGGAAGTACTTGGAAGTTTCAACGTTGACTTATTAATTGTTTGCTATCTGATGTTAATATTAGAAAGGTAATTGTTTTCAAGCTATTCTCCAGACCTTGAGAACATATATTTTCTTGGTTCCTTAACAACATGGAGAGAATACAAAAGCCCAAACTTTAAGTAGAAATACACTATACTTCATGAAATCATTACTTATGACCACACCACTGCTCCATAAGTTTAATGCTGTTCTTCCTCCATCTGTTTGGGTGAGGCAAGAAACAAATTCCAGGAAAGCTCTTTGAAGTCTTTAAGGGAAGAAACTCCTTTCCATCTGCCTCTCCTCCTCACAGTGGGTCCTGAGCCTTATGCCTCGTCTCTACATCCACACAGACCCCTGAACAGCCCACACTGCATGCCATAGCCAGCAAGGTGAGAGGGAGGATCAGAATGAAGTGCTCCTCAAGGCACCTTCCCCTGACTACCCTGGAGGTAGTCTGCATGTGCACAATGCTTTGCTCACCCCCTTTGTCACTGAAGGCTAAAACATTTCTTCTAAAAAAAATAAATACACACAATTTTAAATGTAGGACACAGCCAGTACTTTATATAATCCTTTACAGGCACCCACTGTCCAGTGCATTTGCCCAAGGTTTATGAGGCTCTAGTCCCTTTGTGGAAAGATGTTTTCTCCTATTCCCAGAGTGTGCTTGCTGCCTGGCTAGGAGCTTGCTTGCTGGAGCATTGCCACAGAACATCCAGTCATTTGCTTTCAGTGGCATGCCAAAGAGAAGGAACATGACCCTGTAGACTAAGGACTGAGTGCAGATACTTGGGATTTCCTTATGTTGCAAAGAAAGATCTGAGAGGTAAAATCAGCCTTGTCCCCACCCTTCCTTCTGAGCACATACAACTATATAGAGATTGGGCACTTCTTCAGTGAGATATGAGTTTGATTTCTCTCAGAGAGAGAAAAGATTGCACCTAAATCTGCAATTTCCTAAGGAAATAGAAGAGCATTGTGGATACAGGACAGACACTGATGCTATATATTTCAGGGGTCCTGGTCAGGCACATCAGGTAGACAACATGCTCAGCTTCCTAAGACCTTTGCTGGTTGCAATGTAAACTCTCCTTCCCTGGGCTTGGAGGGTGTTGTCTGGAAGGGGATGTAGCTGGTAGCCTGTGAGCTGTCCCATTTGGTCCAGGCCTCCCCGTGCCTGTTGCCAAGTGACACTTTGCAATGTGCAGCCTGCAGCCTTCCCTCGCCAGTTAGGTACAACTCCAACGTGCTCTCCTCTTTGTCCACAAAATGTGGCGTTATGGATTGCAGCCTTGTAGATGCCAGGCAGGGATGAGCCCATTCTGGGAAACAGGTCCAGCAGACCTGCAGAAAGTGTAACTGGATACTACACAGCTGACGTGAACTGATGTGGAAATGCTGTCAGCTCATCCAGTCAGAAACCTGTTTGAGACTGTGCCATCTGCACACTCCACTGACTGCTCCCAGCCCGTGCCCACTGCTGCCCGGGGCTGGAGACAGGACTGCTGCTCCTGAAGCCTCAGAGCTGCTCCTTTCCCTTGGCACTGACTCCCTGCACAGTCCTGTGGGGTGGGCTGGGGCTGGCTGGGGCTAAACAGCATGATGTCAAGCTGGGGTGAGCTTTCCAGTCAGGTGCAGGTTGTGTGAGTACGTGTTGCTCAAGAGATGAAGAGGCTCATGGTGGCTGCCCTGTCCATTCATTCATTTATTTGTGCTAGTTTTACAGGAAATATCCCTGCATCTTTAACAAGTTCTTTGTCTAGTGAGCCACAGAAAAGGCAAAATGAGGTCCTATAAGAAAAGAGATTTGGCTGTAATGCTTACTTTTCTTCCCTTACCCTCTTCTCCAAGACTGGGTCAAGAATTTCCTCATATGAATCCCAGGAGTATCTGCAAAGTAAGTTAAAGAGGGCTTGTTTTCCAGATCAGTCCACTTGGAACAGAAAAACAAATGGTCTGGCATCTTTTAGAGCAAAATGGAAGAATTCTGCAAACACTAATGTTTTCCTGGGGCTAGACAGCCTCCAAGCAGGAATTACAATTATGAATTTAGACATCTTAAAATGCTTTTATGCTGTTTCAGAAGCCTAAGTCCACCTGACTCTGTTGGGATATGTCTATGACCCGCTTAAGGAGAGCTTCAAGGCATAGAGATACTGAATTCTTACCAGACTTTATAATATCATAAGAATGAAATTGAAATAGCTCACTCAGTGAAATGGTTTTTAGTGACCCTCTTATGGTGTTGGGAAGATCCTCTGTAAGTTTACTGGAACCATCCTTTCTGGATGAGTCCTGCAAACCTGTTATATTCCTCAGAGAAATGATATGAGATTGGATGGGATAGCTTTGATGCAGATGTAGTAGGAGAGCTTTAAAAGTGTTAGAAAAGTACATTCGGAAGTGTGAACTTTCTTCACTAAGAGGGTGAGTCAGGATAACGAATCCTGTTACAATTAATTAATTAGTGCATTCATTGGGAAGGACTATGAAAAGTCCAGCTACTTATCCTAGAGGATAGGCTGAAGCCAACATTACAAAAATTTAACATTTCAGTAAGGACAAAATATATCCCAGAGCACTTGAACAGGAAGACCAGTCTGTTTCACATTTGCAGAGAATTGTAGCTCTGTTGCTGTCCCACTGCTCTCAGTGGAAGAGGAGTTCTCCCCAAAAGAGGAATTCTCAAGAGGGAGCTCCTCTTGTGTTTGTCTCAATATTGCCCTACCACAGATTTTCATGGAGGAGACTGGAAGTGCATCATGCTTTTGCAAAGGTTCTAATGAGCAGTTTTGAGGTACTTCCCAAGGCAAAATGTAGCCACTGAATAAGCTGTGTTTATGGTAGGGATGGTTTTGTTCTAGGAATTCAAGTTTAAAACTCCAAAGAAATCTTCCTGCATTACTGGTGCATTTCACTTTGGAATTTTTTTTTTTTTTTTTTTTTTTTTTTTTGTCACGGAGAGTGGCATCTCAAACCACACAGCCCAACTCCTAGAAAATTCACCCACCTCCCAGTCTTAAAATCCAGGCTTGCCTTAGGTCCAGAGCTTATGAAAAAGTTGTCCTGGGAAAGATGTGTCCCTCCCCTCCTCCTCCTCCTCCGTGCAGCAGGACCATTGTCTGCCGGCGGCAAGGCATAAAGGAGTTAACGAAGGACCGGCGAGGAGGTATGGCGGGGTGATGTCAGAATATTTCCAGGCAAAGAATGCGTCGGGGGGCGCTGGCCGGGCCGGGCTGGGGCTGGCCCCACCCCGACATTCTTCTTGTCCGGTTCCCACAGGCGGAGAGTGGCACGGGGGGTCAGAGTGGACGAGCACAAAGAGGGACCCCCTGCTGCCGGGGCCATCGTGCTGGGCTGTCACTGCTACTAATTCATGACTTCACCTTTAATCTCACTGATCCATTATAGGTTAAAAAGAGACCCATTTTACAGCTGACAAGATTGAAGGGAGCGCAACCCAGGAACTGGGGGGGG
>VZTT01055159.1:24743-37036 GCA_013400855.1 Buphagus erythrorhynchus | reverse complement strand
AAAAAAAGAGAGGGAGAGAGAAATAACCCCCGCTAAAGTTTGTACAATTGGGACCATCTGCTAAAAATAGATTTTTGCGGGGTTTGTTTGTCCTTTCCCTTCACTACGACAATATCTATTTTAAGAGGAAAGCTGGTAACTGCAGCTGAATCAGAATTTTAGCGCACAGGGTCAGAGCAGAAAGGAATGGGGAGGAGAGGGAAGAGCAGGGGAAAAAAGAGTAAGATTTTAGGGCCAGGGCTGCACAGTGGAAAGGATGAGAAGCATTCAGATATCTTAGTGCTTCTTTAGAGCATGTTTGGTGAGGTCATCATGAGGAAATGACGAAGAAATTTATGAAATGCTGATGTCAAAGGTGATCTGATCAAATCAACATTGATTCAGCAGAGTAATAACTATATGTGTGTGGCACTTACAGCATGTTAATAATGACACAAATGATGAATTTTCAGAAATCATTAGACAAACAGTGCTGTGAGATGTAGATGAAGTCTCCAGAAGTAATTCCACTACTTTCTTTAGTAGCATAATCACATTCAATCTGTCCTTTAATGAAGACTTTTATGCTGTTACTTCAAGCAACTAAAATGCATATTTCCAGGGAACTTCAGAAAGTAAGCAAATTGGAATGAGAAAAGTGGAGTCTCTGAAAAAAAAATAAAAAGCAGTGGAGGAATGGTAATTTGCCATACACCTGTGAAAAGAATTATTTTTTAGCATATAGCAAGGAATTCAATATTCTTGCATTTCCTGGTTTTGTTCTGCATCAGTGAGGATGCTGTAGGTACCTGTGTGTAATGCTAGTTCAGGGGGTTAGGGTATTGCTCCTTTTTGCTTCCTCTAACTGATGCTCTTTGACAAACATCTTTTAATTCCCAAAGCAGTTTTACCAAGTCCACCAAACTAGTCTATCACTCCTACTGTCCTGATAGTGTCAGAGAGCGCTGAAGCTCAAGAAGGAGATTGTTTGCTGGATTCTCCCTGTCTTTTGCCCTTGAACTGCTGGAGCTGCATCTTGTAGGATTTTGCAGTGTAAGTATGTAGTTTTATTACTGCCAGAAATGCAGAGCTTTTGCATCTGCTACAACACCCTTTTCCTTCCTTTTTCCCCTCCCAGCAGAGGAACTCTGGGAGTTATTGGCATCATGATTGCCCCACTGCCTTGAGGTGAGGGTGGAGAGTGGGGAAATTTATCATGAGGATGCCAAGAAATTTGCAAAGATTTTTGGGTTTTTGGGATCCAAGTCTGTGGAGGAGATCAACTACTGGTGTGTGTTGTGGGAAGGTGTAAGAGAGAATGGAGATCTTTTGCATGAGCCATTGTCAGTTAAAGTCAGCGATGAAAGTCCTATTGAAAAGAGCCTCTGGATCAAATCAAAACCTGTTTTCCTAGGAGTGACATTGCCTGCAAATGGAGGCAGATTGAGGTCTGTAACTGGCCAGTGCTTTGGACACATTCTGCTTACTTTAGTCACACGAAATGACGTATTGATGCAAGTTTCCAGGATCCAAACAGGCAGCCCTTTCATAGGCAAAAGCCCTAATGAAGTCACTGGCACGCAGCCTCGCTGGCCTAAGGCCTGCAGGCTATTTCCCTAGTCAATACACTGGACCTAATCTTATACCCCTTGAGCATCAAACTCCATGTGTATTTTCTGCAAGTATTTGTTCTCTTTCTGCAGAAGTGCAAGATTTGTGTGCTGTAGAGTGCGGTGTCAGTGAGCAGCTGCTTCTCCTTCAGCATGAGTTGTTCAGCACACAGACTCCATTGGCTGCTGCTCGGACAAAACCACGCTGCAAAGCTGAGTGAGGACAGCGAGGACCTAGGCTGCCAAATACAAAACTCCTGTTTTAGTTTGTGTCTGGAAACAAAACAAAACTAAACAAAATTATTAAAGCAAAAAAAAAAAAAATTAAAAAGTTTCAGCAAATATTAAGAAAATATGTATTTTTACCTGGTAGTCTGACTTCGTCGAATTTAGTGGAACCTGTCAACTCCTCTGGTTAAGTTGAATGCAATCAGTGGAGCTGATTAACAATGAGTTAAGAGTTACCTTGCAAAATGGATTTCATTAGCTCTTTGTAAGCTTAGTCTGGTTTCTGATCAGTCAGCTGGAATTATTTTTCCCATTCCTAAGAGTGTAAGAAATATAGATTGGAATGGCAGCTTCATATATTCATATATTACCTTAGTTATAAAGTGTCATAAAGCACTAAGTTAAAATGATTAAAATCATAAGGATGTTTCTGTAAGGATGCTTTGTTTTAGGCTAGGAACTTGTATTTGTTCTTTCTTTCTGGAATTTTTGATTAAAGTGATTCCCATGAGCAAATGTTATAATGCAATGCCCAATAAAAGCATCTTTTAGAACTGAAAAATTACTATCTCCTCCACCCTTCTCAGAAAATTATAGAATGAATAAAATCCTTCCCAAATATGTTTTTTTCTTATAAGTTTTGTACATCTTCTGCAATGCATCTGTAAGCAGTTGCCCAGAAGGAGCTAAGAAAGCAGCTTCTGTGTGTATTGGGTGGATTAGGGCTGAACTGCTGAACTGGATGGCAACAACTTGGCCTGGAAGTAAAAGAGGAGGGAACGAAGGTGATCCAGATTACCAATTAATTGTGTGTCCTCCCTCTTACCACATCCCTGTCACTTGGTAAGATAAGTGCTTGCAGTTCATGCAAAACAGCCCTGAAAGGCTCTGCCTCTAGCTAGATCAGATCTAAGCACACAGGCAGGCTCTCAGCTCAAATATATCTAAAGATGTGGGCCTTAAATATTTATCTTTCTCTGGGACTGACTTCCTTTGACAGCCTGCAACATGTTGTCATCATGCTTGGTGTGCTATAAATACATCCATGATCTTTGATGCCAATCAACTAATACCAGGTCCTTATCACAACAAGCTCACACACCTCACAGTGTGCTCAAGGAGTTATCTTTCTATCTCCTTTTTAAAGATGAAACTAATCCATTGTAAGCCCCATAACAGGGTGAAAGTATAAGTGTGGTTTTTAAATGGTATTGTATTTGTCTCACGATGCTTGCCATTAAAGACACAGGTATGAAAAGATGCTCTCTGTTTTTATGCAGCACTGCTGTGGAGATAGAGTACGATTTTCCTTGTGGTTGCCAAAGGAGTTGTGCATGGTTTAATTAGAATGTATTATTATCCTAAGGCTTTTTTCTTTTTTAAAGTAAAGTCAAGCACCCTACTGAAGACACGGGACATTCATACACCCAAATCTGTGTCAGCATCCTGCTTGGCAGTAAGAGCTTTTGCAGAAACATCTGATTGCAGAGTCAGAATTCAACAAAGCAAGAAGAAACAGGCTCAAGAGCAGCTACCTAAATACATGCAGTAACACAGAGAGTGGGAAGCGGAACTGAGAGAACAATAAATGAAGAAACAATTAAAAGGTCAAGCACTTATTCAGGATTTGTAAGTACAAATACTGCAGTTCAANCATGAGGGCATCAAGACAAGACGGAGCCCCTTTTTTGTGACTGCCTTCAGGAGAATGCACTGAATTAAAAGAAAGATACATTTTGTGCAAATGATGTTGAACCGTCTGATGCAGAAACATGATCTTCCATCCTTCCTTTCCACATACTGCTGGTTCAGTCAGAAATGGGGGGATGGCAGAACACTCACTTGCTGTGNGTGCTGTAGAGTGCGGTGTCAGTGAGCAGCTGCTTCTCCTTCAGCATGAGTTGTTCAGCACACAGACTCCATTGGCTGCTGCTCGGACAAAACCACGCTGCAAAGCTGAGTGAGGACAGCGAGGACCTAGGCTGCCAAATACAAAACTCCTGTTTTAGTTTGTGTCTGGAAACAAAACAAAACTAAACAAAATTATTAAAGCAAAAAAAAAAAAAATTAAAAAGCTTCAGCAAATATTAAGAAAATATGTATTTTTACCTGGTAGTCTGACTTCTTCGAATTTAGTGGAACATGTCAACTCCTCTGGTTAAGTTGAATGCAATCAGTGGAGCTGATTAACAATGAGTTAAGAGTTACCTTGCAAAATGGATTTCATTAGCTCTTTGTAAGCTTAGTCTGGTTTCTGATCAGTCAGCTGGAATTATTTTTCCCATTCCTAAGAGTGTAAGAAATATAGATTGGAATGGCAGCTTCATATATTCATATATTACCTTAGTTATAAAGTGTCATAAAGCACTAAGTTAAAATGATTAAAATCATAAGGATGTTTCTGTAAGGATGCTTTGTTTTAGGCTAGGAACTTGTATTTGTTCTTTCTTTCTGGAATTTTTGATTAAAGTGATTCCCATGAGCAAATGTTATAATGCAATGCCCAATAAAAGCATCTTTTAGAACTGAAAAATTACTATCTCCTCCACCCTTCTCAGAAAATTATAGAATGAATAAAATCCTTCCCAAATATGTTTTTTTCTTATAAGTTTTGTACATCTTCTGCAATGCATCTGTAAGCAGTTGCCCAGAAGGAGCTAAGAAAGCAGCTTCTGTGTGTATTGGGTGGATTAGGGCTGAACTGCTGAACTGGATGGCAACAACTTGGCCTGGAAGTAAAAGAGGAGGGAACGAAGGTGATCCAGATTACCAATTAATTGTGTGTCCTCCCTCTTACCACATCCCTGTCACTTGGTAAGATAAGTGCTTGCAGTTCATGCAAAACAGCCCTGAAAGGCTCTGCCTCTAGCTAGATCAGATCTAAGCACACAGGCAGGCTCTCAGCTCAAATATATCTAAAGATGTGGGCCTTAAATATTTATCTTTCTCTGGGACTGACTTCCTTTGACAGCCTGCAACATGTTGTCATCATGCTTGGTGTGCTATAAATACATCCATGATCTTTGATGCCAATCAACTAATACCAGGTCCTTATCACAACAAGCTCACACACCTCACAGTGTGCTCAAGGAGTTATCTTTCTATCTCCTTTTTAAAGATGAAACTAATCCATTGTAAGCCCCATAACAGGGTGAAAGTATAAGTGTGGTTTTTAAATGGTATTGTATTTGTCTCACGATGCTTGCCATTAAAGACACAGGTATGAAAAGATGCTCTCTGTTTTTATGCAGCACTGCTGTGGAGATAGAGTACGATTTTCCTTGTGGTTGCCAAAGGAGTTGTGCATGGTTTAATTAGAATGTATTATTATCCTAAGGCTTTTTTCTTTTTTAAAGTAAAGTCAAGCACCCTACTGAAGACACGGGACATTCATACACCCAAATCTGTGTCAGCATCCTGCTTGGCAGTAAGAGCTTTTGCAGAAACATCTGATTGCAGAGTCAGAATTCAACAAAGCAAGAAGAAACAGGCTCAAGAGCAGCTACCTAAATACATGCAGTAACACAGAGAGTGGGAAGCGGAACTGAGAGAACAATAAATGAAGAAACAATTAAAAGGTCAAGCACTTATTCAGGATTTGTAAGTACAAATACTGCAGTTCAAACAGTGCAGGTGAAAAATGAAATCAGGTGAAAAATGAAATTCTGTCTCCTCACAAATACTTTTTTTGTCTCCATATTTATTTTTTCCAGCTCCTGAATACCACTAAGGGAAATCTTGCTTATATATAGTGGAAAAATGATAAACTATACAGTGAAAAAATATATATAGTTTTTTATATATAAACTATAAAAAACTATATAAACTATAACCTATATAAACTATAAACTTATATAGTGAAAAAACCCAAATATGAGATGCAAATAGTACCTGAGGGCATCAAGACAAGACGGAGCCCCTTTTTTGTGACTGCCTTCAGGAGAATGCACTGAATTAAAAGAAAGATACATTTTGTGCAAATGATGTTGAACCGTCTGATGCAGAAACATGATCTTCCATCCTTCCTTTCCACATACTGCTGGTTCAGTCAGAAATGGGGGGATGGCAGAACACTCACTTGCTGTGCAAGTGAGCTGAGGTAATACACGTGTGGTGATCATGATTGTCCAAGCTCCAGAGTTTTCAGAGCATCTGTAGCACAGTGTTCCCTGACTGTGGGGGGCTCACAGATGGCTCCACACACATACTGAGGCTGGATGGGGGCAGAGGGCAGGTGTGCCCACATGTAGGTGAAGAGTTGTTGAGGAAAATGGAAGAAGGAAATTGTCACCTCAGGGCTTGTGAAGTCTAATACCACTTGAGCTACTTTCACAGCCATCAGACTGAGCTCTCTTGGAAAGGATAAAAGAAAGCCAACATGGCACATTGAAACTCCCATATGTGGTACCTTCAGGGATTCCCTTCAGCAGTAGTGTACCCCATCACTACTCCTTACTCAGGAAAATTTATGTCCTTTTCTCAAATATTCTTCAGTTCTGTTTACATTCCTGATCTTCTCTATCCCCTTCCTGCAGTGCATATGTTCCTCTACTCTCTGGTGTTTTTCCTTTGGTACACATTTCCTAGGGATGTGGTCCTTTCCTCCTCTGGACCTCCTGCCTCATCACCATCTCCCACTGGCAGTTCTGGCCCCACTGGTTTTTTTTGCATAGTGCTTGTACAGTTCTTTCTTCATGCTCTAGAAAAAGCAAAGCAGAGGTGCAGTGTCAGACAACCCTTGATGAAAAAGGAAGGGATGGATCTGACAACTCCAGGAGCCTCCAAGTCACTCACACTTGGAATCCTCTTAGCTCTTGCTGGGACTGGTTGCAATAGGTGACTGGGCTGTAGAAACTGGTTTACCCAGAACTGACAAGACAGCAGATGGGGTACCACAGCTTTGAGAAATAAGTGTGATTACACAGTAGCCTAATTTCTATTTAAATGTAATCCTGAATTGCTCCTGCATTTCTCTGACAACATGCAAGGGTAAAAAAAAATTTAATTTGTTTAAAAAAAAAAAACCAAAACAACAAAAAACAAGTGAAAACAAACAAACTTTCAAATTAATCCCCATACTAGCTGCATTGNTGCATTGCTAACTAATACAGTTACATCATTGCTAACTAATACAGTTACATCAGGGCTTCCTTTGGGACAATATTTTCTTTTGCCTGAAGGCCAAATAGGTATTTAAGCATCACCTAATAACCAAAGACCAAACACAAGCACCAGGCTGACATGCCATCCATTTCCCACCCCCTCCAGATTGTTTCTGTCTGTCTCATGCTCTTCAAATGGCAATGCAAAGCCCATATGCTATGGTGTCAGGGAAGAATTCCCAACACGGCATCAGGCTGCGTGGCAGATCCCAAGGCAGTTGGTGTATCAGCTTTGGAGCTGCCTCTGCTTTTGTCATGTACCAGGGATTGGTGATGGGATGCCTTGTCACCCCACAAACTACTTTGGATTCCAAGGAATCACTAGGTTTGTGTTTGTCAATAAGCTTCAGCTTAAACCTCTCATGAGATCTCTATGCAGGCCTCCTTTTATAGCAAAATAATGAGAATTTCTTAATGCCAATGTGAGTGTGTTCAGTGGAAATACGTGGGTTTAGTTTAAAGTGAACCATGGCCTGGTACATACAGGTCACTGTGTACTAGGATTTCTTTCTCAGAAAACTCTTGAACGCTCTTTGAAAAGGTCTTTTCTTTCTTTCTTTCTTTCTTTTTTTCCCTTTGCTCATGAGTGTAGAAGCCACTTCTTGATGAATAGGATCCATAATGCCCAGAGATATTTGAGATCAAGCATATGGTCCATTGAATATGCATGGAAGCGGGGTGGGAGGGAATTGGTGTGCATCACTGGGGAAAGCGTGTCTGAAAGTTAAGTAGTGCAGAGTTTGGGGGCAGCCTTCCTGCCCATTTGGGGAACCATCACTTTCCTCTGATTTGCTAGTTACTAGTCACTAGCTAGCAATTTGTGGTCAAAAGAATAGCTGGGGGGTGTTGAGCACTCAAAGATTTGGTCATGGCTTGTGTTAGACAGAAAAACAACATTTCACTTGTGGTTTCCTGCAAAGTGCTTACTTTTACAACCAAAACATTAAACAATAAAATCTCAAGTTATTCAGAAGTACATAAAGATAAGAAACTTATTTAACTGACAAATGACCAATTCTTTGCAAGGAGAGAGTCTCAAATGACTCTTCTTCACATTTAAATGAAAAGAGTGCTTGCAGATTACACATTCTGGTAAGTTTTCCTTACCAGTGGAGAGAGAGAAAAGGAGACAGGACTGAATAGGAGCGATTGGGCATGAAGTAGTAACTATGAGGTCCTGGAGGCAGGAGAACAAGAGAGAGAAGGAAAAAAAAAAACAAGAGAACCCAGAAGAAAGGCAAGGGGGAGGAGGGGTGGAGGAAAAGATATTTAAGTTATTTAAGAGATGCCAGGGAAAACTGGCATATTTGTGTGTTTGAGAAGAAAGACAACTTTGAAATACAGAAATTGACCCAGGAACTATGAAAATTTAGTGAAAAAACCCGGGGTAAAATATTGCATATCTAAGATTTGAATGAGTTTTGGAAGGGGTGAGGGGCTGGATTTTTTTGTATCATTGCCACAGCATATTTTTTTCACATATCAAAATGTGAATTAATCTCTAAATCACCAATATGTTATGATTAGTTTACTTCATGGGCCAAAATAATGTATCACACTGCATCTATTTCTTATGGCTGCTGAAAGTCCTAGAGAAATGAAGAATTAAAAGACTTTTAAAAATAACCTTCTCCCTCACATACAGGATGTGACAGTGATGTGCACCATCGTCAATATTCCTACCATAGGAAACACTAATTTTCCAGTCTTGCTAGTAAGAGTGGATATGGGAGAGAAGAAAGATGCTTCATGACTGCATGTAATAGCCCTGAATAAATTGCACAAAATTGACCTCTTGCACATCTGAATTGAGTCCTGCAGATGTACCATTTTGTGGCGGGCAGTGTGTCTGTGTGTGTGTGTGCCTGTGAAAAATGCCTGTGGGGGGATATGTTTTAAAGCAACCTCTATGTCAAAACCAACACCATTCTGAAACAAAACTCTAGACCTTTCTGCTGTCTGTCTGGTGCAGGACTGACCCTTCAGCATTCATCCAGCTCTTAAATCTGATTTAAAATCACAAAGGTGAGGGAAGGACAAATACTAAGTACATACACTGTTGTTTTTGTCGGGTCAAGTAGGCATTTCAATGGTGTCTCTGCAAGAACCATTCTTCCCAGCTATGGGTCCTGTATGAGCACTGAGGATGACACCTTAAAGTAAGACCAGTCAATCTATTACAGCTGTCCTATGCAACTGTGTCTTTGGAAATGCTCATGCATGTATGATATACTTACATAATATAGGATAATTTGTTTTTATATGAGTTTGCTTTATATATATATTACCGAGGAAAGCCATTTATCTCTTTAAACAGCTTCCACAGTAACATGAACACGCTCAGGTAGATATAAGGTACTTAAGCTAAAGTGTTTTTAAAAGAAGCAAAAAAAGAATAAAATGGTGAGTCTTTTAAGGCATCTTAGCAGCAGGCTGGAGAGCAAGCCTCCTGGCTCAGCTGCTCACGAGCAGTAATTTCCTCCCAGGAAATTCCGTAGTGCAACAAAGCCAAATACATTCAACTCTTGGCCCATCTGAATGTGCTGCAAGGGAATCCAGACTTTAGCTGGATTTCTTCTTTACAGATCTCTTAAATGACTTCAGATGCTGTGCCTGTGGTGGTGGGGAGCCTGGGGGCAGGACTCTACTGTAAAAGCCATGAGTCACACATAATGTGCCACTTTCTGCAACAGTGCATCAATCCCTCTAGAGTCTTTTCCAAGTTAATGAACATCTCTGGGTGCAGTGGTCTAATGCCTTAAGTTTGAAGGTTAGCGTCTGTTTACCACTCGTTAGGAAAGTTTATTTCAAGGGAAAATTCTGTAGATGCAGGGTACATGTCCTCAGAAAATTCAAAACAAAGAAGCATCTTAGATATGTTTATGTTCAAATCCACTTACAACAGTTCTGTGCCCAAGACAATTTTGTCCAAGTAAAATATAATTGCCAGAACCTGGTTATATTCGGGATGTTCCCAGCTTCTTAATCACTGTGGATCCTATTTCACAGAGATCTGAAACACGTCCTGCAGTCCAAGAGGCTTCCATGTAATTTAAGCTGCTGTAACATAGGCTTGGCTGTGAGCAGTTGCTGAATAAGCACAGGAGTGCACACATGTGCTTAGACCCAAGAAGGTGCTTGAGTGCTGCACCAAGTCATGGCCTCCTTCTAAAACCTGACTTTCCATCCCTAAGGGAGGTGCTGATAAAAGTCTGGCTTCCTCCAGGTACGCCAGTCCAGGAATGAAGTGCCAGGCAGCCTTCCACTTACAGGGGGCTTGTGCTGAAGAAGGCAGCTCTATACAAATATTTCTCTGGAGTCACAGGAATTACAGCATGCATGATCACTAAACTCATGCAAAACCCAGCACTTTTTTCTTAAGAGATAGGAGAAAATATCTACTCTTGCACTCTTTGCAGTTAAAAAGATAGCACTTTCTGCACAGTAACTAGAGCCTAAATTAATTGCCTTAATTAACCTAAAGAACATTAAGAATAGTAGATGTATCTATATAAAACCTGTTCCAGATTCAATGGCGTCCCTGTATTGTACACATCCAGCTGATTCTTGTATGCTTGCTTTTTCTCTTCATTGATCATTTTTTGTCTGTCAGAGCTTTTACCTCTATTTCCCCTATTTTACAAATAGTCACTGTGAGAATGATGTACACATTACAGCACCTTGTTTTGCTGCTGTAAGTCCTGACACATGGCACCAGGAACACATGTGTGACTCAGGGCGTTGTGCACGCCTGTACTTAGACACTGAAGATCCACTGAGGTAAGGATGGCAAAACCAAGAGGTGTTATGACCTTTGAAACAAAGTTAAATGCTTGTCCAAGTCTAACTGAAACACATTTCTTGATTTATGTTCACAAAAATTTACATGTACGGTGTGTTAGATGTCAAATACATATTAAAAACCGAAGAACTACAAAGCCAGTTA
Organism: Buphagus erythrorhynchus; assembly: GCA_013400855.1. Lineage (NCBI taxonomy): Eukaryota > Metazoa > Chordata > Aves > Passeriformes > Sturnidae > Buphagus > Buphagus erythrorhynchus. The sequence goes on along the minus strand of VZTT01055159.1, from coordinate 26,111 downwards.
CTAGACTAAAACTGACTTCTGCTGGCAACATGTGATATAATTTCTGGGTTTAGTTATGTTGAAAAGTGTGCCTCTGACTTTCCCTGCTTGGGTCTTTACATTCTTCCTAAAGATTTCATCAAAGCTAAACAACTACAGAAGCTGCACTGCTTAATAAATAATGTTTTCTTTTATATTTGGATATCACAGATGTAGAAGGGACAAGCTATTATCCTACTCAGGATCCCGTGGAATAGTCCTGTGTTGGACACTGGGCAAATAAATTGGGCTGTTTGGAAGCCTGGTCACTGCTGCTGGTGGTCAGCAGCTGCTCTATGGCAATGGCTGCAGCCAAAGGCAGAGGAAGGAACTGCAAGACTGTTTCTGAATTCATCCCTTCTCTACTTTGTCCTCCCCAAGATCTCACAGCTCTCTTTGTACCTGCTGTGAAGAGGAAGGGGGCTCAGTGGAGCTGGTGTTCCTGTCATCCAGTGGCCATAACCACCCAAATTCTTACCCTTGCTGAAACCTGCTGCCCCCTTTCCCAGTAAAGCAGGGCAACTTTTTTTTCCTTTGCAAATGAGGCATTCATAAGAACAGTAACTAGGGCAGGAACTTTCCAGCAAAGAATAATATGGATTTCCTATGTGCACTTCCTATGTGAATACAGGTATATAACAGCACAGCCTGGGCTTCTGTTGTGTGAGGTAATTTATATCAGTGTTTGTACAACTGGGGCCAAAATCTCTCAGCACTGGTGCTGTATTTCCACTCATTTTGTACTAGGGTCTTCCTGTGAATCCCCTGTGGGAGCAGTTTAGTGGTACTTAAAGGGATGGTATTTCTGTAATTATCTAATTATTGTTCCAAGGTTCTTTCTTGTGCTTGTTAAACCTCCATTCCAGTGAAAGTGTAACCCCACACTACTGAATTTGGATAAAATGTGATTGAGAATCAACATTAATTCCCCAGTAGTCTTTGGAGTAGGTACTGTTGGCTTACTTTTAATATTTCTGGTTTGAAAACACAGAATTCATACTGGATCACTCTGAANCATGGGACATTTATTTCTTTAGTGAATACTCTAATAATTATCTGAATTCTTGTTAGTTGCTATCAATCTCATTTCTAAATTCTGAATTTTTTTTTTGCAGTAAGGATTCAACAGTGAATTGGATCATATTTATACTCAACAACATTTCAGTTACTTACGCCTTAATTAATATTGTTTTATGCTTTTTCTTAATTCCTTTACAAGCTCCTTCCCCCTGTGTGGGACACAGGAGTCTAACACCAAAAAAAATTAAGGAAAAATTAAGAGTGTCTTGGGTTAATTCCTTCTGGTTCCCACTTTTTTATTCATTATTCACAATCAGCCTTAAATCTTAC
>VZTT01055157.1:64124-83180 GCA_013400855.1 Buphagus erythrorhynchus | reverse complement strand
AAATTTTGAAAAAAAAAAATTTAAATCCAAAATGTAGCCAGAAGATTTGAGATTTTCAAAAGCCTACAGTCCTCAGATTACTTACACAAGTAATCTGATTACAGACTTCTCTGGGATTTGCTTGACCACCCCAGTTGCCCCTGAACATCACAATCAATTTATTTGTCTCAGGACTAATGGGGGGAAAAAAGATTTCAGGAATGAAAAGATTTTACTGTAATGACCTGAAGCAAATGTGAGAACAAAATGCCTGCTTTAGAAGTCATGAGAGGCACAATCACAACAATTAACAGCAAGAAAGAGAAGTGAGGAGGAGGAGGGAGTTGGGAAGTGGAGCTCCCAAATTTCACCTGTGACAAATTTGACCTGTTTAAATATAATATGGCTGCAAATGAAGGCAATATACTTTGGCTAACACCTTTGCAGAGACATTTTGACATGAAAAAGCTGATAGTCTTAAAACAGGGACAAGTAGTTAAACATAGGATATTGTGTCTCTCTGGAAATCATGTAACTGTAGAAAGGCTGTAATAAAAGTAACAACAACATGATAGGAGATCAGTGTGGTTTTAGAAGCTGAACAGCAAACCTGAGCATGTTTATCAACCCAGTGTTTTCAAAATCTTTCAGTAAAAGGCTCTATACATCTTATTGTATAATTTTTTCCACCCAACAGGGCCTGATTTTTTTTCAAGCTGAGCACTGTCTGAATAGCTTCCCTAACGTCTTTGTTTAGGTCTGGTCTATAGATCCCACCTTACTCCCACTGATGTTAGAAGGAAACTCTCTTAGCAGACATCCTGTGGGACGACAATACCTAATTCTGTATTTGCTTCCAGCATTTCACATCCACCCCATCAGAAATTGTGAATAACTCTTATATCTGGTAATATATTTCTTATTTGTGATCACAAAGGCTAGTAAAGACATTCTTAGTACCTTTTTAAAGGTGTTTTTTCTACTAGGACATTGCCAAATCTCAATTACCTATTCCAGTGTTAAACTTGGGGTATGAAACAGTGCAAATAAATAGAAAATTGGATGAAAGTTGTGCATAAATGTAGGTTTCATCAGACTCAGCTGCCTCGGTAAAACTCGCAGGTATGCTCTCCAGACTGGTTTTCACTGAGAAATATCTGTGGTACATAAATGACATCTTATCAAGTATGCCATTCTCTCACATCATCACCTCTCCTGTAGTAAAGACAGAAGTATGGTCATCCTTTCCACCACACATCTTCTGGCAGAAAGCACAGAGAGCAGTGGAAATTAAGTTCTGTAGTATACATCTGGCTAAGATGCTAACAAAACCCTACAGTAAATTCCCTGAAAGATTTCAAATGCTGAGGTGACAGGCAGCGTGGCTGAGGCAGTGATGGGGGGGAGAAAGACACTGCACTGCTAGGAGAGAGCCATAGCTATGTTTCAGTCAAATCTGACCTACTTTAATGAAATCAGGTCATCTGTGAGCTCTTCATTACCCCCAGACTAAACAGTGCAAAACATAGCAGCCAATGTCTCTGCCTTTGCAGAGTATCACTAATTCTCATTACAACACTGTTATGTATTCCTTAATATATATTGACTTAGTCATCTCACCACACCAAAGCAGGCAAACAGCACTGGGGGAGGAAGGAAGGTAAACATGCTTACTGACTTAAATAAATAAAAATAAATTTCAGGGTAAACAGAACTCGGCCTCCAGAATGTGTCCTCAAGGGAATACGGAAACAAAAGGAGGCACAACTGTCTCAGGACATTAGCCATGACAGATGAAGCTCACCTATGTCACCAGCAAACTCTTAACTGTTACCAGCAGCCTTCACAGACAAAGCGAGGCTGGAGTCAAGTGGAAGCTGGTACTGCAGGCTTACACCCAAATTCCTCTCACTGCTCAGTCTTCTGTGAACTAGGAAGGTGACAGATCCCTAACAAAAAATATAGATTGGCAAAGCCAGCGTGGTGTCCACGACTGCCTTTCATTTCACACAGAGCTGGGCTGTATGTGTATGAATGTGCAGCTATGGATGTGTCCCCACATATATTTTATTATGTAGAAATGTAAATCCATTTATTCTTACACCAGTATGTCTGTGCTTGACAGTAATGTACATTGAGATTTATGTACTGCTTTTAGGCCTTAGAAATATACATACCTGTGTATATATAAATGCATATGGATCTAAGAAACACTTAAATGTGATTTTTTTATGTGTATGTATAAAAGCATATTCAGCAACAGACACATCCTTTTAAGCATCCCATTAAACCTACACTATTTACAGTATGCACATTTCTCTATTTTGAATAAGGTTATATATATTAAAGGCTACTGTGTTCCAAAGAGAAACATTCCTTTCTTATTAAAAGAATTAGTATGTTTTATTTCTATTTCTTATCACAGAATTATAACATTTACAATTTCTGTTCAGCACCATTACAAGTGTATTTATGCTCACTTTAGAGACCTCTGCATGAGGGCATCTGGTTCCATGTGAGATGTGACACCTGCTGCCATAAGGAATGACACCCACTCTCCTGCTGCAACTCCAATAAGCCACAGGTCAGCATAGGTCCTGTGCCATGCCTGCAGCCTTGCACAGGTGCCTATCTCTGGCACCTTAGCTCATCTCAAAAGGCATTGTGCACTAATTCATGGGCAAATGCATTGGGCCTTTGCATTCCTTTACCTGTAGACAGCTATCATTAAAACTGATTTTCTGCTTTTTCCTAACCTATGTTTAATTGGTAAATCTATTTGGTACTTACTACAGAATTCTCTTCTGTCACCTACTATCTCATTGTCCAAATTACTTCTCAGTCTGTCTCTGTCACCTCTATGGGTGGCTGAGTGTATTTCACCTGGCCCAACGGAGAGGTCTACAGTGCAGGAGCCCACCTGTGCCAATGCTTTGGACAGAAGTATTTAGGTGAAATGAAAACTTACAGAAATGACAACCTTGACAGAACAGTCCTGAGGCCATGCCAGACTTCCTTTGGCAATGCCAAGTTAAGATAATGCAGAAGGTTCTTGCCTCTTTCACTTTTATCTATTTGTTCCTGTTTCTATTTCATTCCCTGCCTTGTATTGGGAGAAATGATGCAGAGCTATGTGATAAATATCTAATTAATTCCCATTGAAACCAAGATCATACATAGAAATACTCCTCAGATTCTGACCATTCATTATATAGAGTCATTATATTTTTAAATCATAATTTTGGTGGCTGGAACTAGGAGGAGGGGCAGCTCTCAGGAATCCAGCTGGCTGTGACAGACTCTGTGCTTACTGACTAAGGCAAAATGGAGTAGCCATATTTTGCTTTCTTACAACATCTGGAAAGTTATTCCCTTCTATCTTCTATTTCCTTACAGCATCTGCTGCTGCCCAAATTGTTTATTTCTTCTCATTCTAGTCAGCTAAAACTTCTGTGTCATCCATATGGTAGTTTTAAACTGCCAGAGAAGCAGGACTGAGAGAAGTAAGGGAAGGATGGCACATAGAGGACAGGTAACTTTCCATGCACTTTTAATAGAGAATACATGACAGTGGATAAAATATTGCAAAAATATACATCATACAGGAAATCTGAAAAATTTTTAGTAAGTATAACTAACAACTATGCCCAAACAAAAGTCTTTAGTTCATTTTCTCAAAAAAGCTGGTGCTAGAAACTGGTGAGTCTCCTTTTTAGGCTTGCAGTGATCCCTTCTCTGAAGGAAGCAATACGAGGGTAGCAGTAGCTTAGAAGGTAGGGTAGGACAGTAGTTATTATCTGTACAGACCAGCTGTAAGCAGCATACTTAATGGTGGGCTTTGGGCAGACACATATTGAGAGCTCACGGATGTTGCTAAGCTAGCAGTGCCCTGCTGAGGGCTGGAATGTGCAGCCACACAAAAGGGACATGCCATGGGACAGCCCTGAGCCCGCTGAGCCAGCAGCACCTCTTGGTGCTACCATGGGCATCGAACAGGGTTTTCCTGCTCCTTTCAGTGGGATAAGTGTTTTCTCCCTTGTGGTTGTGCTTGTTGTTGCTTTTCCTGTGGAAAGGGCTGCAGAACAGGACTGAGAGTCATTTTTCCCACAGAGGAGGCTGAGGCTGAGCTGCATTCTCCTCTGCCACAGGGAAACACCTGACATGCTGCTAATCCCTGCAGGAGCAGACCTCACCCTGGCCCCTGCATGTGCTGCAGCTCCAACCGAGACTGTCTGTATCCACATCACACCCAGATTCACATCCCACCTCCCTGCCCCCTCATTTACTGGGGAATTTTACCCCTGCAGCCTGTGGCTCTAAACGTTGGGTCATTAATGGAGTTTTGTCTTGTTACCAAGGCTGTGAGAAAAAAACTGATGAGAAAAATGCACTGTTGGTGCCTGAACATCATATCTGGAGCTCCACCTGGTAACTCAGTACGTGCAGTAATCTGCTTTGATTCCCCCTGGCTGAAACTGAGATAGGCTTCCCATCCACTGTCACTGACATTGACTACTTGTATCTGTACTTTTCTGTTAGAGGCTTTAACTTTTAGATGCTTTGTCAAAAGGAGTAGATTTATTTCAGTTTGTACATTATTTTGAAGTAAATAACTAACTGAGAAAATGAGGATTTTAGCACTGAGGAAATCCTATCAATTTTTCTGGAAAGCTGTTTGTCTTATATTCCAGTATCGAATTTACATCTAATTTCAGGCTTCTTTGGACTACATAAAGGTTAATCAAACACTTAAAAGTGGATAGTAAGGCTCCCATAAAATGCCAGTAGTCTGGCCAGTGTTCATACCAGTGGTGAGAATTGGTAGCCAGGTCTGATTTTCTTAAAAACTTGCAGGAAAATTTCATTGTGAAGCTTCGCACCCTCAATTACAGCTCACTAATCCCTCAAGCACAGTTTAGGGTGTCTCCACAGAATGCAATTCAGCCCATATAATGCTATTTGAAATTGCAGAAAAAGAAAATAGAATAGTCTTCAGACATATCTTCTGTCAAATTAATCATGGATAGTTAGTTCAGAGATACCAAATGTCAAAGATATTTTTTTTCATTTTACTATAGCCCAGGTATGTACAAGCATTTCTGTAAAAGCTTGTGTATCTCCGAGGAGAACAGACAATGCTGCACATACAACTCTATTCAGAGCAAAAGCCAGGCAAACCTAAAGACCCACTTACAGCAAGGCAGATGTTCATAATTTTATTATCTCCAAACAGCAGTGTTTGGTTCAACATATGAAAAACAATAAATCAGGAAATGTCATGACCATGAAAAAGTAAAAAAGAAACATGGCAAAAATCTGGGGAAAATATTTCTGATTTAGATTATCTGTGGCTTTTCTGACTTGTGCCTCAGAGATGTTCAGGCTGTGTATGGTATGGGCAGGGTTCCAATAGCTACAGTATGTTATGAGCACATCACTGGATTAGATAACTGGGAAGAAAAGAGGGAAGTCGGAACTGTATAGTCTGGCAGTTTCCTGAAGGCAACAAGCAGTGGATACCATTGAATTACAGAATAACAACACCAGGTAGAAAATCTAATCATATATAGAAACATCAAACCATACATAAAGGTGCTTGATACAGATTTTCTCATTTTTTCATAAATTACTTTACTAATTTGACTCTGTGTGGAGAACTTTGCTGAACTGAGCTGAGGCCAAAGAAGTGCCACATCATTTCTACCATAATTTGTAGTTCAAATCCCCTCTAGGACTTATCTGACAGACTTATAGCTTTACATCCACAGTGATAAGAAACTTTAATGGGATTTTGGTTTAACTTATTATATATGATAGCAACAATACTAAGCATATGCACGGAATTATTGTGTACTCACAGCATTTACTGCATGCATAATTCTCAACACTAATGTGTAAACTTTTCTGCACATCACACTGTGGACTTTGTAATCCATCCAACAATTCCCACAAAACCATTTCTTTGTAGCTTCTGTAGGAGAGAGATCATCTTAACATACTTAACAGAGTGATGCACTGGCTCAGGCGATTTCCTCCAGGCAAATGGAATAAAACGAGGTTGGGAGGGAAGAAACACCAAACCCTGTGCAGACTGAGGCAGACATTATTTACAGTGATAACTCTTGCCCAGAAGATGAGTCTGTCTAAGCTCTGGAAACAATGGAGAAAGCCTTGAGATCTCCAGCAATATCTCAGAGCATGAACCATGGAGGCTATTAATTACTTCCAAAGAATGCTCTCTGTATTGACCCCAAGATCCACTTAGCTTCTGCCAATATGTTCCACAGTTTATGCAGAGCTACCTTGAAATGAAACCCTTTAATCTTGTTCAACAAATTAAAGTAACTTGACTCGAATAGATCTGACCCCAAACCAAGTATTTTTTTTTTTTTTTATTTTGCTAACATAAATATTTGATTTTCAGATGAAACGTTTTGCTTTTTAGGTTAAAACTGGTAATAGGGACATTTCAACATAGATATCTCTGCAATGAAAACACACTTTTCTTCTTAAAAAATTCTCCATTTTTTTTTTCTGTCCGAATGTTTCTGATCAATACACATCAATGGTGTATTCAATTACACACAGGAGTATATCCATTAGATGCATGCACATAATCACATATTTATTCATTCTTTGGAAAGATATCAAAAATCTGCTAGCTGATAGGTCAGGATTCTCCATTTCAGCTAGCTGAGAAAGATGTTAAAATATGGGAAAATTGGGAAAAATTCATAAAAACAAGCACAAAAAAGACCTCTTCCTTTCTTGGTATGTAAAGAAAATGGTAAGTAAACAATTTGCAAACTCAGGAACAAAAGTCAACACTTAAATCTGTGTGAGTTCTCCCTTTGTCTATTTATTTTTCTGTCTCCAAATATTAAATGCAAACTTCAATACAAAGCCAAGATTTAGGTTCCATACATGGAAATGCCTTGGTGATCGTGAAAAATAATGCTGTGGTGTCTCTAGTTGGGAGGTTTGGAAGAAAAAGAATTTAAAAAAAAACAAGGAAAAAAAAAGAAACTGTTCCACTTCATCTAGCAGTGCTGCAATACATCACTCCAATTAAATCCCAGCCAATAAGCAAAGAGACGTGTTAAGTAAAATTCATGAGCTTTGAATGCATGTGAATGAATATGCCAATCAGAATCAATGCCACCCATTCATCTGGTGTAACACCATGGTGATGACAATGAGCTTGAAACCAGCCTTTGCTGTCATCAGCTGTGCAGTAGTTGCCACAGCCCCAGCCTGGATCAAATGTGTGGGACATTTAAATCTTCAACATGGCACCAACACACAGAACATCTTATTCATGCCAAAAAAGGAGCTATAATCAGACTCCGAGTAAATAATTCAGGATCAGTCCCTTACGAGGCATAAATTACCTTCTTTTAAAATTACCAAAATACTGTTCCTCTCCTTGCTTGACTTCACTCCGTGGACACAGGCATAGCATTTGGTAACCATGTAGTGTATTTGTCCCTTTGGAAAGCTGTTGCTATATTAATGTCTGTAACTGAGCCTTCTCTGGGCCCTAACTGATACTGCACTAAGGAATATCTTTGCCGAGACCCTGTATCTCAGCCCTTTTGAGCACTGCAGTGGCAGATGGCTAGCTCTCACTGCTTTTACAATAACCATTTCATTTGTGATGCTTGACCTGAATTCCATTCCTTGTTTAAAAGTGTGTCTCAGTTCTCGAATGGTATTTCACAGAATTGCCATTTCCATAGTGTTTCCACATGCTGTTCTCCAAATAACACATTTGCCCATAAAACAGGGTGGAAGAAAAGAATATGGAACTAAGTGTCACAATTGAAAATGTTTAGTCTAAGAATATGTATCCAAATACTGACAGTTTCACTTTTACTAGATTTAAATTACCCCACTGATATTTTCTTATATGTCAGCTTCTATCACTTACAGATCATGCTGTATTTTTAGTGCTTTGTGCTATGAGTTAGTTCTCTTTCTTCCATTGAGTTGTCAGTAGTTATAACATTGTAAATGTGAAACGCTGTGGTAGAAAAGCAGGCCTTGGAGTGGTGACATACACTCAACTTCTCTGAATAAATTAAGCATGCATGCTTTCAGTAATAGATCCACCCATTAATCAGTGTGTTTAAAAAGATGTGACAATCACTGTGTAGAACCGATAGTCCCCCAATTTACCAGCGGATATTACTCATTGCTGAATACTTTCTCTGCACATTTCTCATCTTATTTTTCACTTCCTGTATAGGAAATTAATCTTAAAGGAAGAACAAGTGATCTTAAGGAACTTTATTTGGAAAGAGTTTCTTTCTGAGGTTTCTTCTGCAGACAATTAAAATCCCAAGCAGAGAGAGCTGAAGACATCATTCAAATACACATTTGATTAAGAAATATTAAACATGAAGCATAGATTTGCAAACAAAACCATGTATCAAAACCATGTCATTCCCTTCCATTCTCTGGGCATGAATCCATAAAGAGAAAATTAAACTGAATTGAGGGGATAAATGTGAGGACCACAAAGAGCTAGAGAAATGGTGCTGTAGAAAAGATGCTGTCTGCCCCCGTTAAGGTTATCTACAACCCTGTATTGTGATCCTTCTGGCATGTGACCTAGTCTTTTCCTACTGGAAGTGACCTAATTTTCTTCTACTGGAATTCTGCAATGTATTTTGTAAGAAAAAAGTTACTCTGCCTGAGCTTTTTTCTGCACCTTGAGGTGATCCACAATGGTTCCATGCAACTTCATGCAACAGGCCCAGGTACAATCTAGAGATACACAGCCAAGTCACATTAAACCTTATAGCAAAAGACATATTTGTTTAGACTCAGAATGCATGGCAGATTATTTCCACCTGTACTTAAACCCACACTCTATGGCATTGCGCAGTCAATTATAACTCAGATTTAAACAAATTCTACATCTCTGAACATATAATCATTTAGTTCTTTTAAAAAGAGTGGTAAGTGGAAACTTTTGTAGTTTGGGACAAAAAACTTTCCAATCAATCTGTGATAACATGAAAGCATAAAAAATCCTCTGTTGATACTTCAGCCTTTCAGGTTTTTACCTGTCTGTTGACTTGGCCTGTGCCAAAAATAGTGCTGCCAGCAGAAGTAAGGGAAGATTGTCCCTCTGTATTTAGTACTGGTCAGGCTGCATCTCAAATCCTGTGTCCAGTTCTGGGCCTCTCACTACAAGAAAGGCACTGAAGTGCTGGAGTGTGTCCAGAGGCAGTGGAGCTGGGGAAGGGTCTGGAGCACAAGTTTGATGAGGAGCAGCTGAGGGAGCTGGAGATGTTTAGCCTGGAGAAAAGGAGGCTCAGGGACGACCTTAACACTCTCTACAACCACCTGAAAGGAGATTATAGCCAGGTGGGGGTCCCTTCTCCCAGGCAACCAGCAACAGGACATGAAGAAATAGACTCAAGCTGTATCAGGAAAGGTTCAGGTTGGACATCAGGAAGAATTTCTTCAGTGAAAGGGTTGTCAAGCACTGAAACAGACTGGCCAGGGAAGTGGTGGAGTCACCATCCCTGGAGGTATTCAAGAAATGACTGGATGTGGCACTTAGTGCTATGGTTTAGTTGATATGGTGGCATTCAGTCAAAGGCTGAACTTGATTGTCTTGATTTCCAACCTTAACGATTCTACAGTTCAACTCCATGACCTTCAAAGACCCAGAAAGCTCTCTGTTTCTCAGTGAGTATAAGGTAAAAAAGTCCCAGAACCATCATTCTTTTTCTCATGTTTATTCTCATGCAGCCATTAAGTAAAATTAAAAGCTGAGAAAACTTTGAGTGTTACCAATACATAACATGTATTTCTCCAGCTATTCCTCATTTAAAAAATCATGTCACTACCACCAAAGCAAAGCCAGTTTTAAGTCGATCAAAGAGAATGCAGGTACTCATGGTGAAGAGGTTCTGAAGTTCATTTTCTGGTGTAATTTATGGTTAAGAGTAAATATCTACCTTTCATACACTTGGAGCACTCTTGGGAACCTCCTGGAAAGCTCCGGATCTCTTTACTTGCAACTAGTTATTACATTAAATATATGAAAAATACTTTTTCTCCCCCACTGAGGACAGAATGTCCTCCCAAAAATGACCATATCATTCTTACACACCTGGATAACAGCAACACAACCAGCATGAAGCTATCAACAAGTTCCTGTTCACCTGAACACTTTTGTTGCTCTCTGCTCTGTCCCACAAGCTGTCACAGGCTCTTCAGACCTTTCATCTATTTATTCCACCAAATAAATCTCAAGGTTTTGCTCCTTATTGTCAAGACAGCATTGAGTCACACCATCTTAGTTATTGTACAAAGGCTATGGTCTACAGCTCTTCTATTAGGAAACAGAATATGGTATGTGAAATTTGTTTTGGTATTCAGAACATTTTGTTGGAATTAATTTTTTATGCTATTCTATTTAGGTTTTGCAGTAATAGACTTTGGCCTGAGAGGCAATTACTTTCAGTTATACCTAAGAGGACTGATGGGAAATAAGTCACAAATTTTGTTGCTTTTTGTGTGTTGCTATGGTTTGAATGTCCATTCAATGAACTATGAACCTTCTTGTATTTGAAAATATATGACTAATTAGAGAGAAAGTACATGGAATCCTTCTACAAACGTGTTTTAAAAACACATTCATATAGAAAACTTGAACAGTATTAAATGTCACAATTTTCACACTTAACCTTACTTTTAGGCAGGTGGTCAAAGAAATTTCATTGCATTTAACAAAACAGATTTCACACAAAACTTAATAAGAAGTTGCTTAATGGGTATGCAGAGGCAAATTAAAAACACAACAAAACCCAGAAAAACAATAAGGCCAAAATAGTTTTTCAAACTTGTCATAATTATATCAATAACTTTCTTCAGCAAAGGTGAAGCTATAGTTCCATCTTTTGACTCATTCCACCTTGAAATGTCTTACAAAAAATATAGAAAACAATTAACATTGAGCACAGTGGTACTTTCTGTATTTTATTGGGATACTTGTCTTTTGGTATTAATCAAAAAGTCCAAACTCATCTCTATTTGTCCAATAATAAGCCACAATTTTAATTGGTAATTACTAAAGCTGGAATTTTTGAAAAGTCTCTAAACAAAATATACAGATTTATACTGAGTTTTAAAATCTGAGCTTCTCTTGCTGCCTTGGGAATTTTGAAAAGGGATTGAATCTGAAGCTACAATTGAGAGGTGCTGCATTTATGTTTAATATAACTCTGTTTCAATATTAGAATAAATATGATATGTCTTATGAGTTGAGCTACTGTTGGAATATTTCTTTTAAGGACAATGCAATCACAAAATATGTTCACATCACATTTGCAGGGTGTTTCTTAAGATCAGGAATATACCTTATTAGATCAGAAGATTTAGAATTAATACTCCTTGCAATCACAATAGTATTCATAGATAAAGAATTAGAAAATAAAATGGCATTACTTAAAAAGCATAGCAAGTCACCAATTATTTCAGATTTAGGGAGCTGCTTATGGGCTTACTTGAGATGTAAGCAAATAAGTGCCAATTAATTAGAGTCTGACAGTGTGCAGTACCATCTCTTTGATCTTTCAGTAGTAGCTGGCAACAAAGCACACATATTCACAATGCTTTAGTTTCAGTCAAGTGATCAGCAAAACATGTTCAGCTCATTTAAATAACAGAAGCTGGTAAAATACAGCTATCTTTTATAGCATTAAGCAAAGATTTGAGTTCAGATGACAGCTTTTCACATTTATAGAGCACATAACTTGGAGCCATTTGCATCAGATGGGTAACTTGAGTTAAACTTAAAAATGGATGAAGCCACAAGCCAGAGGCAAGAATAAATTCCACAATAACTCCCCTGATCAACCATTGGTACTCTGGCTATTTAAACACAGATATTCCATTGCTCTGTGAACAGTGTCATACAAACATCTGGACAGAAAGGCTCACTGTGGATAGCTCACTAACAGAAGATGCATTTGTTTCAACTATATCAAAATTCAGAGGAAGCAGAGACCAATAAAAATAAGTGATGCATACAGGCCAGAATCTAGAGTTCTGAACATGCAGCTATCACACCTTTTCTGAGCTGGAGTGTTAGGATTTTTTCTCTGCTTGTGTACACACATTTTTAGGACTTATTAAAAGGAATAGCCATTTGTCTGTGAAAATGGGAGTTTTATAATATAATCAACAATATATGCAGTGACATGCTCAGTTTAAAAGTTTATAATTTTTAATACAATTTTAGAATGGCATAATTAAAAAAAACAAACACTTTTCTAACAGTGTCATATTTTAACCTACAAAGATAAAGCATTCTTGCTTGTCTATTTTCTCCTTTATTTCTCCAAGTATTTTGGATTAGTAGGATTTTGTGGTTCTGTTCTAGGAGCTAAACTGTTGAGAGGAAGCAAAAATTTAACTGCATTGCTGTTCTAGTTGAATGGAGCACTTGGAGTTAAATCCTACCCCTAATTAACAACCCCAACTGAAGCCATGCCAAGGACTCTGTGGAGTCAAGACTCAGAGAAGACAACTGTGGACAGACACTGATTTTATCAGGTGTTGAGGACCAGATGCTGGGGAGGAACCCAGCAGCCCTGTGCTGCAGCAGCAGTGATCTCTGCCTCTGCTGATCCCCAGACTATATTCTGAGTTTGTGCCAGTGCCAGTGATGGTTCAGCTGATAGCATAGCAGAACTTAGCAAGTCCCAGTGCTTGGGCCTGAGCACTGGCAGAGTTTAATTTGGTCACATAGATATAGCTCGTGTGCATCCATGGGCCCTGCAAGAAAAGGACACGAAACTGGCATGTATTTTTTGGCACCCAAAAGTTTAAAGAGTCTTAGACCTAAAGAATGTCTAATTATTTGTGTGTCTGCTACTTCCAGGAAACAAGCTTGTTCTCCAGAGTGAAAAATCTTCAACATGCTTTGAGATTTGGCTGTCTAGAGACACATAAAGGTGCTCTGCTTTCTGTTTAATTCTATGTGTTGTCTTTATTTTTTCCATTTCTTTTTTCCATGATTCAGAGTGCCTCTCTAATGTCCCAGAAATAAGCATGCTCCTCTCCTTAGGCACTAACCTTTAATTTATGGGGCATGAACTCTCTCCACAGCCCCAGTTTTGTTTGTGAACTGGCTGATACTCTGCATTAAAGCCGTGATTGATCATATCATCCCTCACTCTGACTGTGAGAGTGCCAAGGGCAGGAGACAGCTCCTCCTGGGGACACCAGCTGACCGACCCCGATGCAGCATGAGAGATGGCACCATGAGCCCGTGCCCAGCCCTGAGCTCCTCCCAAAATCGTGTGCAGCACACATCACACAGAGTGTGGGCAGGAGAAACGCTGGGTGTGCCAGGACAGCTGGTGCATAAGATGGGTTCAGAAACAAGTACTACATCTTTGGAATAAAGGTTCTGAAACTCCCTCCACCTCCCTTCAGGAAATGTGTTCCCTCACATTCTTCCCCTTTGATTTCAATAAAGCTTAGATAATTTTTGTAAAGGGAGGGTTCGTTTCAAGAAAAATATTCCTCCTGAACACTCTCCTGTGCCTGGGAACTGGAGCCCAAAGGTCATTTTTTCTATGCAGAGTATGAGTGGCTATGTCATGTAAAATCAAAAGTTCATCTTGTCCAGCATTCCCTTCCCATCAGTGGCCAACAGTGATACTGCAGAAAGACATAGTAGTGAAAAATATATCTAATTTCCTACAGCAAAACTTCCAACCATCAGTGGTTTAATGGTTATTTGAGATCCGACACCTCTGAAATGGTAAGGCTGCAGCTTGCAAGGAGGTTACAAAATCATGTATAGGTACAGATATAGGTATAGGTATAAATCATGTATAGGCATAGGTATAGCTCAGGGCATTATCACTTACATGTAGACATAGGAAGGAAGGAGGCAGGTACTTTACACAAACACAGTCCCCGATTTTATTAAGATTTTCTGGGTAAAATCACACATTTTAACACTTTTTTCAAGAATTTCTTATTTTGGTCTAGCTTAGCCCTGTTCCAAGCTGATTTAGGTTGAAACATTATAAGCTTAGCCTAAGCAAAAGGAATTTAAATGGAGTCTTTTCACATTGGATTAACCAAACTAGTTAAAAATTGCAATTTAACTTAAACTGCTGTAGCATTTTAGATGTAGATGTGTAACTGAGAGAATGTGGCCTCAGGCACACGTTAAAATATCCAGCTAATCGAAGTAGTAAGATCACTAGCCCAGCTCTGAACCACAACATGAATTAGTCTATTAGCTCTCATACTTAATCAAATCAAAACATCACACTATTTTTTTCAGCTACAGAATACAACATACAGCCTCAAACCACCCACCAGCAACAGACCAAGGAAATAACTGCCCTTCTTAGCTTGTTCTGAAAATACTGATACCATCCACTTGAAGAAATATGTGGAACACAAGCTAGCAGTGCAGGTAAACTTTCCTTTTCCTTAAAATAATGAATTTATTAGAGAAAAAAAGGGACACAGATTCTGCCAGAAGGAGGACTGGAGCTTGTTGGAGCAGTCTTGTACCCCACTTCAGTCTTCCCGGCAAAAAGTCTTTTGTTTACTGTTAACACATGTAACAATTCACAGCAATACATCAACTTAGATGGAGCTGCACAGGCTAATTCCCACTTCAGAGACCTGCCACATCAATTAAGATCTGGCTTATGCTTTCATTCTGAAACTTGAAATGCCATGCCGAAAAACTAAGCATTCTCATCATCACATTAACATTCAATACAGCCTTTATGGCCCTTCTGCCATGCCTGAAGATCATTTATAGTAGTAATAATAACAATGCTAGACACTCAGCCAAGCCAATGTGCAGCTAAAACTACATGCAGAATCCACTGTTCTGTACAGCCACAAGCAATACAGCTTTCCCTGTCTGGAAAAGGACAAATTATTTAAAAGATTGGTTTGATACTCAGGAATCAATGTTAAAATTGTACTACTGTGCTTCTAGTGAAGTAACTAAAAAAATTATTTTAACTTTCCATTTATGATAAAATCATGCTCACTCTCTCTGCCAGATACTAAATTTAAGCATGTAGGTGTTAAGTGATTTAAATTTCTTAATCTCAAGGATTTTATTTCAAAGTATTGCAAAACATGACTTCTAAAATTCATTTGAAGTTTAAAGACATTCATTTTCAGTGATTTCGTGCATATTTTGTATTTTGTTCTGCGAACACTGAAATGAATATCTTGACAGGCAATAATACCAAGAATTTAGGGAAACTGTATTTTTAAGCACTAGAATTTGTAGGAAGTTTAAGTTTAGAAGTTGTGTTAACTCCTTAAAGAAAGGCATCACACATTCACTCTCTCATTCATATAAAATAAAAACAGTTCCAAAATCACAGAGACTGAAAATTCATAACAAGCTTCTAGAGACAGACCTGCTAAATGAAATTTCTTCCTAGAACTTTCAGTATTAAATATATCAAGCCCACTTGACAAAGTTTCAAGTTTCATATTTTTTCAGGCTTGTGAATACAAAAATGATTTGGATAGATTTTTAAGTGTTTTGGTTTTTTTTTTCTGACATATTCATAATTCTTCAAGTAAGATTAAATAAGATTGCCGTTTATACTTTGCCTGTGGTTATATAGCATAACATAGTATTTGGATGATTTTTATGGCTTTTATGACTATAGCTCACCTTTGAAATAAGAAAGTGTTTCTTAAAAAAAACTGACCCTATAGAAAATAGTTTGACCCTCATAAAACAGGCCTGTGCTGCAATAGAAACAAACGTAAGCCCACTGGTTCAAAACCAAGATACAAACATATCTTTCCACTGAAAACTGGACGTGAGCAAGGATCATCACCTGGAGATTTCTTTTATCAGCTGGGAAATATGAGCACTTCTGTTGCACAACACATGGGAAAGAGTCTCTTATCTCTAGGCAGCAGATACATGTCCTGGGTACACCAGGCTTGATACCAGCTTGGTGCAGCAATTAGCTAGAACTTCTGGAAACTTTCATGGAACTGGCAAGACAAATATTTCCTGTACAGAACAAAGATAAAATTCTGATAAATTTACCCCAAATTCAGCCAGTGAGGTCATGTATCTGAGCAGGGTTTAAAAAGACAGCTCTTGCTCCATAACATACCTTCTGGCAAAGCTTGTCTCAGTGTTGCTGCCTCCATCCAGTCTCCTCCCAAAAATGTTAATGAGAAAAATAAGACATATTGGAGTCTTATGAATAGTTTGCTCAAGATTGTCCAAGTTAGTTTTTAACATGGGGACACTAGAGTTGCCTGGCAAAAGGAATCCCTGTCAATCTGGGTGGAAATAGGTGTATTTGCCATTTATTTTTGCATGCTCAGTTTCTTGAAATGCTGGGGGTCCAGCAGCTGAAGCTGAAGGTAAGCTAGGCAGCTGCAAACAGCTTTGCTGTACTCATGAAAAATCAACAACTTATCACATTAGCAGTTGTGAGTCATACTCTTAATGTTCCATTTGCATTTGCTGTTACTGGTAGAGTATGGACATTACTTACATATCACATTATCATGTATCATATTAATACAGCACTTGTCAAATGTATTCACAGTGATCCAGCTATCTGTGCCATGAAGTACTGTGAGGCATCCCCTAATACTTTATATGATTCCACTCTGACCAAATTATACCTTTTTCATGAGGCAGGAAAGGAAAAAGGAAGAAAAACCACAGTACATAGAAGAATGATTAAGTGGTCTAGAGCCCCTCCACCTGAAAAAGAAAGGAATAAACAGGAAACATGATGGAGACCTGAAAGTCCAGAGTCGTTGCAGGTCAGAGTTTTTCTGTTGTGCTCCTTCCAAAAGAAGAACTAGGAGCCCCAACAACCAAAATTGAACACTTTGTAAAGTGTTTCATAAATAAGTTTTTATCTCCTTCTAATAGGGTGTAATGGATGTTAAATAAATCACATGATATTTCAGAGTAAAAATGGAATGAATAAAAAGCTTTCAGGGATGATCACCACACACACATACACTTTCACAGATAATCCCCACATTTTTGCCCCAAGAAGCTCCTGCCTATCAAAGTGATGGAGCACTAAGAACATTCTGAGGAAATATTCTGTGTGTTTATTCTGTGCTTTAAATTTTTCCAGACCAACCATTTTTGGTCTCTGTAGAAGAAAAGAAGGCTTTAGACTGATCTAGAATGACCAATGTTTGTGAACGTGCACTGCAGCAAGATACAACAGCTGTAAGTCCCAATATCTGGCCCTCTTACACATCTTCTGTGTGATATGACAAAACTTTCAGCAGATCCATTCACAGGCACAAATGGTGTCTATTTTCATACTGAAGCCTCTGGGAATGAAATGGCTGGTTGCTATTGGTAAACCTGAAAATCAGTCACCATTAGAACAGTTGCAAATTTTGCAATAAAAAACTTTCATAGCTGCCTGACATACTGGTGAACTACAGTCTCCAAAGCTCTCAGACACACTCAAGAGCTCAGACTTTGGACAGAAAAACACAGATCTTACAAAACAGGCATCTGGGTTCTGCTTCATCCCATCCTGTGTGTCTGACCCCAAAACAGACAAGCTAAGAATGCACTTAGTGATATTTGGATCACCTGGAATTTGTGTGAAAAGGGATGTAGATGTCTGTGTTCAGAAGGCAATATCTTGGGATGGGAAATCCTATATTCACTCCTGACAGTATTTACAAGATAAGATGATTCAGTTCAGCCACTTAACCTGAATCTGCAAGGAATTTGCCCTATCGGATGCTGAGCATTTTGGTCCTGTTCAGGGCAAGTCCTGAAGGCTATGTATTAATTATTATAGATATTCAGACACAGAAGTTGAAAGTGGCAAGCTGAAAGTAGAGAAGCACCTGGTAAGCAGTCCTTAGTTAGTCCCTTTCACCACAACGGTAATTACTTATCCACCTCTTTGGCTACAAAAGCTCTTAGGCAAGTCTTGATCTTTTTGTATGCTCTTAGTGTTCAGAAGATCCTAATCTCTTGCCTCCCAGCAGCTTCCTTGAATTATCTGTAATGAGTGAATCAGTTTTGTATTTCTAAGTCAGGAAAGACAGCTCTTCCTCAAAGGTCATGGTTACAGTGACTACTTCCATATCCTCTGGGCTATGACCTAGATGAAGAATGTTTTATACCTTTTAGCTACACCAAACATCACTGCTATCAGGCATTGCATTGACAACAACCAGTAAGAAAAGGAGATATATGCTAAAGGCTTTGTAAACCACTGGGGGAATGGCTGAGTTAAGCATATCTGGAACAGAGATACTGTGCAATATGTAACCATACAGCTCAAGAATTAGAATTGAAGTAGTTTATTTCAGAGTACACACATAACACATGATACCTGCATCCTGTTCACAAACCCATCTGACCAAATATACTCAGTCATTGTAGCATATTGTGGGCCCTATGGAAATGGCCATTCTCACTTACTACCACAGCTCTAGTAGACAGTGTTTTGCCTGTAAGCACCAAAGAAATAAGAACCTATGATGCTAATTATGCCAAGGGATATTCAGCCATTAAACTATTGCTGTTAGGCCCAGCCTTTACTATTCAGTGCAATTATGTAAAACAGTGAAATGGTAATTAGTAACAAAGCTTGGTACATGTGAACCTTACAACATGACTCACAAATCTTGAAATAAGATTTCGTTAGTCTGTAATTGACCATTAAAGCATGAAATTTTTCTACACTTTCACCTTACTGAGATCACTCTTGCCATTTCACTAGCAAAAATCAGTTCCTGAAGCTATGACACTATAACACTGAGTCAGAAAAACTGCAGTAAGAGTTTTCATAGCCGTCAACACCAAGGTTAAGGTTAAAACACTATACAGTGATGTCAGATGCCTCAATTTCAGAATATGTTTTTATGCAGTTGTATGGAATCACTGTGGATGAGGATGTTTACTTCAAACAGAAAGAAAAGCCAGCAAGCAATTGAAAACCAAACAGCTTGAGAAAAGAAACAGATGAATGAAAGAATGGAGAAAGTGAGGGAGAGGAAGGAAGGAAGGAAGGAAGGAAGGAAGGA
>VZTT01055157.1:31855-62901 GCA_013400855.1 Buphagus erythrorhynchus | reverse complement strand
CCGATCTAGCTGTCAGAGCTTCCTTTGTCAGATTTCAAGTCTCCTGCCTAACATACATCTATATTCTAAAAGCCTGCAACCTTCATTTCTAATAAAAACCTGAGTTCTGTTGTGTGTTTCACCAACCAAAGGAAACTGAGGAGACTGTGAAGAGTTTCTTTAATGCAGTCCTGTTTCTCAGCACTGAGATGAGAGCCCTCTTTCCTTGGGCAACAAGGAATCAAATTAAAAAAAACACTCACCAAACTTCAAAGATCATTTTGAGGCCAGCACCTGTTTGAGGACTACTAAAATTTTCTGACTTATGACTGTGCTCACCAGCTGTGCTTACGCTAGCAAATTTAGCCAGTCCAGGGTGCAGATCTGCAGTGGTCCATATCACAGCCATGACACTACAAAATCATGGAATGGTTAAGGTTGGAAGTGACAGTGGAAGGCCATCCAGTCCAGCTCTCAGCTGAAGCAGAGTCCCTTGAGCACGTTTCTCAGGGCTGTATTCAGTGTTTTTGCACGTCTCCAGGGAAAGAGACTCCATCACTTCTGTGGTCAGTCACCCTCACAGAAAAGAGGCTCATGCTCATGCATCGTCTCTATAGTTCAGGTTGTGGCAACTAAAAGCTGTCCCAGCCAACACCAAGGCTATTTCAGGAGTTAGCATGGCCCAGGGACCATTCCCAATAGAGAACTTTGATACAAGTCAGTACATTTCAGGCAGGTATGAGTGCTGCATGGGTGAGATCTATGCCATGCCCAGATTAACCTCAGGACCAGAACAGTTCATGGACTGTTTTATTATTTAGTATATATCTAGGCATGTGGTCTAAGTCTTCTGNTAGCTCTACACTTTCTATCTCTGTCACTACCTTGTCTTCCACTCAGCTCTGCCATGAAGGTTTTGCTGAGGACATAATAGTGATGCCAGATTTTTGTTATCAATCATCTATTTGCTTGTTCTTTCACAGCACTTAGACATTATGCTCACATATTTCCAGGGTGCCTAGTCCCTTGACACAAATCCACTATTTTCAACAACACTGAAATTCCAAATAATCATCTCTCAAGGTCTCTTTCAAACACAAAGAAAAGTTTAATTGCACATGTATACAGAAAATGTCTTTTTATCAGATATTTCCAGACACCAAATCAAACTAAACGCTATCCTAAACTCTTTAAGCATTATTTCAATGTCCCATTTTTTTCTAACTATTGGGAAGTGTGGGAGTGAGAGCCTGCTTCCTATAAGTCCCCAGAGAACTCCTGCTCTTTTCTGCAGAATTTGTGATATACAAGTCCAGAATATTTCAGTTTCCCTCCGCAATGCCTTGCAGAATCACTTCATCTGGGAAACTGCATTAAACTTTAGAACCATGGTATATGGATTATCTTTTTGCATAAATTTAAGTATATTCACAATGCAGATCTTAAAAAGAGTTGGTAAGGGGCTGTTATTATGGTAGATACCTTTAAAATTTCTCAAGTTCTGAGCACTTACCTTGTGCTACTAGCCCTAGTTGCTAGCCCTAGCAACTAAACCTTTTGTTTTAAAATTTTCCAGCAACAAATCACAAAGACATTTTCATTTTAGAGGAGACTATACCAATCTTCTTTAATACAATATGACCTTTTTCCAGTTTAAATTGATACAACCCAGTGAATCATATTTTTCTGCTCTCTTTTAGCAGCATCACAGATGATGGTGATGCAAGCTTATAACTTTTCCCAAGTATAACTAAAACTGTGCTATACCTAAAGGCTATGCTGCCTTTCCCAGTGTGGACAAAACACTTTAAAACCTCACAAGCTTTTACAAACTGTTTTATGAGTTATCAATGAGGACAACACCCCATGGCAGGGAGGTTGTAACCAGAACACCTTTAAGGTACCTTCCAATGCAAATCATTCTACAATTCTATGATCTGACCTCCTCTCTACAAATTTGGTAGATGCATCCTTTTAAATTCAAATGGCACTTTAAATTCTCTCAATCATTGGTATATGAATTTATTATTGTGTTTGAAAATGTCAAACACTACTAAGATATTAATGACAAAACCAAAGCACAGGCACTTGGGGAAAGAAGTTCTGCTTATCTACACTTTTCCAGGTCATATAGCAGATGTAGGTCCTGTACTTGCATCTGAGGATGCAGGAATAACACAATGCAAATATGAATTTACAATAATTATTTATTAGTGAAATAAATAAATAAATAGTACCAAATGAGCTTTCAAATAACAAGCTTTATGTCCCTTTCTGTATCTAACAGTAGACAAATGCCGTTGAGAAGATCTTTGAAATTAATGTCAAGCTGATGCTTTCAAATGGAAGCAAAGGTCATAGTGAAATTTTAGTGAACAGTAACTGTATTATTTTCTTACTGAAATGACTTAAAAACTTGTTCTTCCATGTTCTCAGGCATTTCATGCATTATTCTGTTCCCCTGTATTTCAGGCTGTTATTCCTTGCTGAGGTACTTAGCATATAAAGCAGAACGTAGCAGTTTTTATTTAAGCCCACCTGATTTACTATTAGCAGACACAGCTAAGGGTTAAGACTTGAACTTATTAATTCAAGCTTTAAGGCAAATGGTTGTACAGGGCTATTGGCCAACAAATATTAAAAATTTAAAAATTGATCTCTTTTAAAAATGTATTTTGAACAGAACATTGACCACCCTCAGGTCATAAATCCTCTGGTCTCTTGTGTGTGGTCTCCCAGCATAAATTAATGACTTCTTATAAACGCACCTATGAATTAAAGAAATTTTTAGTATAAAACATAGGTTTGTTTATCGGTTCTTGACATCTTAATCACGGCAGCAATGTAGGTAATTCTGACAGTTTTGGTAATATTTTCAGGGACTAATTAAAGCCATGAATTATTTAACTGTCTAGCATGAACAGGTCACATTAGCTTTTTCTTATTATTACAATTTGTATCTGTTATAAAACTTTCCCTTTCAAAAGTGTAATAACAGAGCAAAGCCCTTTCCTGTGGAAGTTAGTGTATTTGAATATAACTTCTGATCACACATCAGGAAACAAAGTACCTTGCAAAATCCCAAAACAGATGGATAGCTCTTATATCACTAATTTCTGAAGACTTCTTCTGAAAAAAAACCCAAACCTTGAACACCTGCATTATAATTTGCAAAAGGGGGCTCATAATTTCAGGCTGTCCTTTCTCCAGTGGCATTAGTTATTACCTGGAAATATAGATTTAATTTTAAATTGAGCCAGCATTAATTTATGAATTTTTATGAGCTACCAATGAGCTTCACAGGAATTGTAATTTCAGCTCCTTTATGTTACTTGATTACTTTTTGAATCATGCACTTTAGATATCTGGACAAGATGTTCCAGTTCCTCACGCACACAAAATTTAGCATTTGAATCTTCTTCTGACCAAAATATGGATTTAATTTTTTTAACATCATCCTGTCCTATTAAAACAAAAATAGGATTGGGGCTAGAAGCATATATCTTTCACTTAATTGGGATAAATTTTTTTTTTTTGGGCTCAATTTCTGCTGTGCTAAAAGCCAAAAGTGTTTGACAATTCTGAAATGTACTGCTTAGTTCCTATAATGCCACTTCTAAAAGGTATGTTTCCACAAAGAAAGAATTTTTCCAAACAGAAAACAGCTAGAAGGGGAAAAGGTGTTTGGCTTTAGGGGAGGATCTTCTATTAGATTTATGTTGTCCTTTATCACTTTTTTCCTACCTTTTACATCCAAGGGCTACAAGCAACAAGTCCTTGTTATCTTGTTTTAATCCACTACCAGCAGAAAAATCTGCTCTAAGCAATCACTCTTTTTCCAGTTAACCTGTGGAGGATACAAAGGGAAGAGAGGAGAGGCCCAGAGCTGCCCACTTCTACCTCAAATTCTCTAGTTTCTGGAGGCTGCTGGGGATGCTGTCTCTGGCCCATCTCATCCTTCTTCCCCCTGGAAAACTCTGCTTAAAAGGCATGAACCCTCATGAGAAAATGAGGCTGTAATTTCTGAAAGCACTGAAGGATTTGGTTCAGTTTTGCTGCCACTGAAATGAAACCTAAAACTCTCGTTGACATCAAGGGGAAACAACAACCTCTCAGCAGGGGCCAACACACAGCAGGTTTGAAAAACCCAGCTCTCCACAAGTTGCACACATTGCTGTAAAATTAAGGATTTGGGGCACATTCATACTCTTCTATTCACACATATGTCTTGCAAATGGCAATACAGTCACTTATGCTCATAGCTAAAACAGTGCCTATTTTGTCAGCTCAGCAGCTGAAGAGTGGGGCAATAACAGGTAAGATCAAAGGGTTTTAATAGCCTTTGGGGTCAGAATGACAAAATGCTTACAGCCTCGAATAGGATATAGTCATTAGGCTGGGGAAATGAACGATTTTGCTGAATGGACACAATGGTAACTGATTTGGTGTGAAACAATGGGCCTTCACCTCAATGCAAGATCAGGAAGATTTGCTAGGTACACAGGAACAGTGCAGCTTCGTTTTGAAGTTAATATGGGATGAATAAAACAATGGAAGAAATGATCCAAGCAGGGCAACATTAGAGCAAGAACACTGACAGGGTCAGGGTAGTTTGACCTTTAGGGTTAACCAGATCAAAGGGTTTGCTGATTAGCAAAGTTGCTTTTTTTCTTTTTTTTAATTACCGTAAAATTGGCATCTCCATGGTTATTCTTTTAGTTACCTTTGCAGGTAGACCTTGTCTATATGAAGTAGAAAAATAATTCATGACAAGCTCTTTGTAATTTGAGAAGAGAAGGTGCATCCACTATGGGAAAACATTGTTTTCTTAAGGATGGTTCTAATTCCTCTTATAAAATAAACGGCTGATCAAGTGCCCACTGCAATCAATGGAAAAGCTGCTTCAAGGCTTCAGAGAGTTTTGTCTCAGCCTTAAAAAAAAAGCTACATAGCTTATTTTATCAATAAACTAGGTTTCCTCTACTATTTTCACTCTGTATTTTGAATATATGAGAAAGTTAAGTCATTGTTTTGATTGCAAATATGGTGCCATAATAGGAATGAGAAGGACTAAGGAGGTGCAATTTTACAAATGAATGCAGTGTTCTTCTATATCAGTCGCTCATACTTCTATGGTCCTTTTTTGCTTCCAAAGTATTAGAGGCAGACCCACATTGTGGTCTATAGTCCTCTTATGAGGTAATGAGAAGATAGATTTAAAACATTCACTTACTAGACTTAGGCACCTCAGTCTGTATTTAGGTAAATGGATTTAGAAGTGTGGCAATAAACAACATGCCTCTGGCCAACAAAACCTTCCATGTTTCTCTGCCTCTTCACAGTTGCTTTAACTGTATTACATGAAGGAATTGCCCCAGTATAAATTTCAGTTCTCCTTCTCACTCCCAAAGGAAAGGACAAGTAGTAGTATTATGAAGACATTTAAAATAAGTCAGTTACCTCTGAGTATTGCATTGCCTCCTTGGAAGTTGTTTCAAATTAGGACAATTGGCCAGGAAAAGAGGGAGCACATTTAGATGTAGAAACCCAGATACCACTTAGGAAAAGACTGGAAGCTCTGCAGTCTTTCCTCCACTGCTTTCTTGTTTTTTGGTAACTTGTTATCCTGAAATCTCACAAAATTCCTCAATATTTCTATGAAATATGTAGAACCTCATCCTCTTTACATCTCCAAATGACCTATTCTCCTTCAGAAAAACCTGTCTATCAGTTAAACATCTAGGTCTAAGGGAGTTGATTCTGGATCCTTGTCTTTCTAATTCAAAATCAGCCCTTTGACATGGAAATATCAAAAATCCAAACAAATTTAATATGCTTTTATTGCTTGGTTGATAAACTCAGTTTTATATTTTTAAGACAGTTGACAAGAATATCTGCCCAAGTCAGACAAGGACTGTATCTTCATATCCAAGATGTTAATTCACACATTGTGTGCACACTTTGTAGACAGCTGCATCTAAGCTCACCTACTGCAAGACAGAAAGGTGTTTTCCAAGTCCATTCAGTAACTTAAAAGTAGAAGAATATAAATTTTTCATAACAGAAAAGGGGCATGATTTATCAGAGAGTAATAGTGCATTCAAATTATCCTTGAAACTGCACTGTTAGAACCCCACATACCAGCCTTCCACTTAGAAGCGTTTGTTATTTGAAGGCAGACTGGACACTTAGTTCAAAAGACTGATCCATTCTCCCAACCAATTGTTTCAGACCTACACATGCTCTCACACAAGTAGTGCCTATTTTTTTGTCTTGTGTGGGGTACTTTTTAAAGATTCCTTATTAGAAAGATCTTCCAGAAAAATACCTTTGTAGTTGGAGGGGCCAACTTATTATAAGAATCTATTTCAAATTGGCATTTCTCAAGTAATCTCTCTTTGAGACAATGGTTATAGATCAAAATGGAAGTCTGGAGGCAAGTTATGGAATAGAGAAGTGAAAATGTAATGAATCTGGACTCAGATATTAAATACTTTTTAGATATGTCCTATAATTTGGTCAAGAAAATTATTTATCTGTAACACAGTTTCCTTAGATTGTAAGAAAAGTGAGAGAAATAGAGCTTTCTTCTGTCTTTGTTAAACATTCATACTAGCTGCATTTTAAGAAGCAGGCAACCATACTTCAAATATCTATCCATGAATTCTAA
Source organism: Buphagus erythrorhynchus (assembly GCA_013400855.1). Taxonomy (NCBI): domain Eukaryota; kingdom Metazoa; phylum Chordata; class Aves; order Passeriformes; family Sturnidae; genus Buphagus; species Buphagus erythrorhynchus. Next base: position 56,252 of record VZTT01055157.1, on the reverse strand, counting down.
AATATCTTGTGAACTCAGCACAAGTAATCTCAAAGAAAATTTGGTTTTACAATTGGTAGGATTTTAACAAATTCAGCATCAACAGATGACATCAAAACATGCTCTGCACAGGGAAGCATATATACACACTAAGAATCAGTGTAGCCTTTCTGCATTAAACCAAAAGAGAAAGCAGGCATTTTTCCAAAGATAGGAAAGCAAGCTCAGAGCTGTATAGAAGTGTCTCATAGATGTGAATGCATCTGTCCTGAAGTAAGAAAGTTATGTTATTTCAGCTTTAGAAAAAGAGAACTGAGTACAGAAGTAGAAATTCTAATTCTGCAGCTGTCGGTGGCCACCTTATTGATTTGAGTGAGGTCAAGGTTTCCCTTAAAGGCATTGAAGAGGAGCTTTAATTTCATTTCATTTCAATTTCAGCAATTTAATTCCTGAGCTCTAAGTCTCAAAGTGTAGCTAATGATCCTGGACTTTACCAATGACATAAAACTTCTTGGGGAGCTGAGTCTTAAAATTTTTATGATTTTTAATTACTTGCAATAAATATTTGGTTTAAAATAATTTCCACATTAGCTCTCTGACACTTGCTAAAGTAATTGCAGGGGACCAAACTAACTCAGACCTACCACTATGGGGGAACAACCAGGAGAACAGTCCTCCTGGACAATCCTCCTAACCACTGTCCTCCTGCTCAGAAGGACAGTGGTTAGGACATTTCTTGGACATTCTGTGATTGCTTTCAAAGATTTTGGAAAGCAAACTTTATGGAAAATATCTGGAACTCCCTCAGACTGGCATAATTTCAGACCTCATAGACCAAGAAGGCATTCAAAGCAAAACTCAGCTCCTGAAGGGATAATTTATATGGAAATTTTGCAGTGTTTGGTATTTAGGAACCTGGATTCTATCCATTGCTAACTTATTATTTTTTCCTAATTTGCCCTGAAGGCTTATGAAATGCATTATAAATCCTACATTTGAGAAAAGAGATACTGTTGTGCTCCACCATAGTCATGCTGGCACTTAAGTATATGACTCCCAAAAAGATCTCTGCTCTTGTACTCATCCTTGTTCTATCCAGGATTTATATCACAAAAAGGAAAAACATCTTCAAAGAAAAGATCAAGTTAAATGTGTAACTAAGGCTCCAGCTTGGCATCCACTGTGTTAGATCCTAAATCAGCTGCTAGAACATACCTGGTGAGCAGCTGCAGACTGCTGCTGAGTTATTGGAGACCTCCCACTTGGTTGCTCTCTGTCTGCTGGATCTACCTCTACACCCTAATTGTACATGAAGTGTCATGAAAGGGGAATTCCTGTGCTGAGGGGAGAGGTGGAGGTTTGCTTTGGGAAAGGACAATATGACTTGCTGTGCAGCCACAATGCCTTAAGAAAGCACAGTGTCAAGAGTGCAGGTCAAATGAAAATCTTACACTGGGCAAATAAGAAAATTAAAGTATTGGTGGGTTTAGTGCATGCACATATTTGAGGTTTATTTTGCCTTCTAAGGCTGCAATTTCATGTAAATAACAGATGATTTATTTATGCCAAAGGATGGACATGCTAACACAGTAACCAAGCATAGACTCTGAGAATCCTTGGCATGACATACAAAATCTGAGATGAAGTGTATGGGACAGAAAAATCTCTCCCTGCAGTTCATGTATGATGACAGTTTCCACAGTTCATGTATGATTACAGTTAACTTCTGCAAGCCTACGGGAAGCACTGCTTGTGGCAGTACCAGTTCTTAGGGCAGAACTGCAAACCTCAGGCTACTGAAAGCACAGCAGGGGCAATGAGCACCCCAAGCTGGGCTGTGCCCCGAGAAGCTGGTGCAGAGCAAAGGCTGAAGGAAACTTTGCAGCCACAGGAGGAGCACAGGGGGAGGCAGGGAGGAAGCACCCACCCCTGCAATAATCAAAACTCTGGAAGAGCCTCTCCACTGCTGCCCTTTTCATCGTGCCCCAGTCCTCAGCCCCACATTCTGCAGGAGACAAACAGCCCTGAAAATCAGGCCCCTTTAAAGAGCTCATGCTAAGCAGTCAAAATCAATTAGCACTCTCAAAGTAGGATGAATGATAATGGATACAGAATTGCCTTGGTACTCAGGGGACTAGGATTCAATTCTTACCTCTCTTAGACTTCCTCTGTGACCTTGGGCAAGCCTATTTCTTGCTCTTTTCCTCTAAAGCATGTTTTTATATTTTTACCTCACAGAGGTTTTGCAAGGTTTTTGAATCCATTGATTGCAAAGTAGTTAAATTCTATGTCATTAATCTATACAGAGTTTTGAAAATGTAAAATTGTGATTTTCACCTCCAGACATACTGATCTAATTGCAGTATCTTTTGAAGCTGTATTATAGTTTCCAAAATGACCTATAAAAAATTAAGTATATGAAGAAATATAGCATGTGCAATAGTTCATGGGGATTTTTTTCAAGAACCTCTGGTAAGGAACAGAAAGAAAATAATTAGATTTGTTTTTTTTTTCCACTGAGGAGGTGGACAGCCCAGGGAACTAATTCTTTTCTTTCAGAATCAGGAACCGATTCACAGGTGTGATGAAATCATCAGGATGCAAAAAGCAAGGAAGAAACTGAACCACACACCTAGGGTAGTGAACTGTTTTAAAGGCAAAATTGATAATTAGTTATACTTGAAAATACATAAAAGATGAGCACCTTTGAAAATCATCCTCTATTCACATACAATATTTGTAGAAGTACCTACTATGCTGCTAACTAAATACTGACACCTGCCTAAGCATTCTACACAAGGTAGCATCTTTCTGGATTTTGTGGTCAGTAAGTCCTGGATATTTTAGAGAAAGAAAAAACAGTGTTCCATAAATTTGTGACAAACTAATTCTTATAGCAATGATTGCAAATTTAAAATATCTAAATATATCAGAAGGCACCCCCATGTGTATGTAGGCACACATATGTACAGCTTCAGATTCACACATACACAAAGGAAATGCACTAAATTCAGGGTTTGTGTCTTCATGCTCTTAGACGAAGGGAAATTTCTTGCTGCTTAACCTTTGGGTTTGTTTTATTTCAAGACAGTTACACTTTGCTTTATACTTTAAAAATTAGGGTGCTTTTTCTTCCCCCTATCCTTGTTTCATGCAGATGATGAACCCTTTGAAATGTGCTTGCTCTTGTTGCCCACTAGAAGGAGAGGGGTGAATGCCACATATCTAATTGTATGTCTCCACAGAAACTTTCCTCTAATTCCTGGTTGCTAACCCACATTCTTTAAGTCCTCTGGCCTCTTTCCCAACACTCCTCCTCTGTCTCACAAAGAAAAGAATTTGCTTTTTTTCCCCCCATCCAAGGTCTTTTCTCATTTCAAAGCAAGCTACTTGAATGACTATTCAGTGTGTGCAGAATGAGGTCTCTCCACAACACTATGCTATAGTAAAAGCCGTGTGTGCTTATAAAGGCTGCTTGAAGGCAGCCCTACCCCACAGTGGCCCAGGCGGCATACACAGCACCCTGACCTAGCCATCTGTATGCAAATCTCCACAGACTAAGTAAACTTTCATAAAAATGTTCTGGCCCCTCTTTCTGTGTGTTTAGCAATTATTAGTGCACATTGGTCCTTTGTGTTATATTATTATGCTTTGTGCGCAGAGGAGACTCCCTGGCACCTGCGCTTGTAGGTGGCAGATGGCAGTTCTTGGCAGCAATACGGAAGTTTTCCTGAATGCAGCTAAGCCACAAACTGGCATCTTTTATTTCTTTATGTGTGTACTGAGGAGAAAGGATTAGTGGTAGATTACCAGTAGTCTATCAAGGTATTTAACAAAAAAAAAAAAAAAAAAAAAAAAAAAGAGTGAGGGGGAAAATCTAGTCCGTGTTTTGAAAAAGGGGGGGAAAAGAGGAGACTGTTCAACATTAAAATTGCCAAAACAAAAAAAAGTCTTAATTCAGTCTCTTACACACAGGTTACAAGTTTTACCTTTCCCACATGGGTGAAAAATGGATGCCTTGCTACAAAATTTCTGTTTCTGGAATACTTCTTATGTTTTGCTCCTGTGTACTTCTGTAGAGGTTTAACATGACTGCTATGTTATTGATAAAGCACCTGTGATTGTAAAGGATCACAAGGTGTCCAACAATCAGATAACACACAAAGCAATCAAAATGCAGCTGGTGCTGGGATATGTAGAGCCACTAAAACAACCACTGCAGCACTGGGTGCAAAAAAGAAATGTTGGTTGATAACACCTACTGAGAGTCATAGGATATGGGGAGCTGGTGGTAACCCATCACGATCAAGTCCAGCTTCTAGCCCTGCACAGGACACCCCAAGAGTCCCACCATGTATCTGAGGGCATTGTCCAAACAATTCTTGAACTCTGTGACCACTTCCCTGGGGAGCTGTTCCAGTGCTCAGCCACCCTTTGGGTGAAAAATGTTTCCCTGATATCCAACCTAAACTTCCCCCGATTCAGCTTCAGGTCATTCCCTCAGGTCCTGTCCCTGTCACCACAGAGCAGAGATCAGTGTCTGTCCCTCTCTTCCCCTCTCAAGGAAGTTGTAACTGCAGTGAGGTCTCCCCTCAGTCTCCTCCAGGCTGAACAGACCCAGTGACCTCAGCCCCTCCTCACACGGCTTCCCCTCAGGGCCCTTCCCCATCTTTGTTGCCCTCCCTTGGACACTCTGCAATAGTTTAAAGCCTTTCTTACATTGTGGCACCCAAAACTGCCCCAGCACTGGAGGTGAGGCTGTCCCAGAGCAGAGCAGGACAATCCCTCCCTTGCCTGGCTGCTGATGCTGTGCCTGATGTCCCCAGGACAGGGCTGGCCCTCCTGGCTGCCAGGGCACTGCTGGCTCATGTTCAACTTGCCATCAGCCAGGACCCCCAGGTCCCTTTCCACAGCACTGCTCTGAAGCCTCTCTTTCCCTAGTCTGTGCACACAGCCAGGGTTACCCCTCCTATTTAAAGGCAGGAACAGTTTCTGCCTGAAATCAGATATTAAAGAAATCAAGAAATCAATGAAGTGGATATAAAACCTCGAGATGCTAAAAGAGAATATACATTATTGAAGAGTATAAGTTAGGAATGCTGAGCCCAGTAAAATAGGAGGGAGAATGATTCCTATGGAAAGAAATAGTTGAAGGGCAAGGATCTGGGAAGTTGTTCTTGGTCACTTTCTAGCTCTGTCAGCTCCTGAGGTAGAAGGCCAGCTGTGATTTCTAAGAATGGGTGTTTCTATGACTTATATCATCTTTTTCAGAAACCACATTTCCAGGACTACAAACAGCATCTTAAAAGAGCCTTTTTCTGTGTGTTTCATTTTTATAGCATGTTTCCATGGTTCATGATTTCTGCCTTTTAGACCATTTTTAATAATGCTATCATTCTCTTAGACAACATCTAGTGTTAGACTTCTCAGATCACACAGAAGCATAATACTCAAGGGACAAATAGTCTGCTATGGATAGAGTTGGTTCTCACCCCATTAGGTAGGCAAAAGAGAGAGTGTTTGAACCACAGACCTCAGAGCACAGGGAAAATATTGTTTCACTCCAAGGTAAGCCAGGGAGGCTGTACCACAGCAGGGCAACCTTAGGTGGCCTTTTTAGAGCAAAGATATAGGAAAAATATATGGAAAGGGAGCAAGGAACATAAAGTAGGAAACAGGATGGGAAGAAAAAATAAGAGGCAGAGAAATGAGGAAGGAAAAGAAAAATAAAAGTATCAAAATATTAAGTGACAAAACTAGTAAAACAATCAAAGAAAACACATACACATTCAAAAAATCCCACACCACAAAAACCAAACCAACTAAACAAACAAAAAAAACCCCACCATACCCCAAGATGTATCAGAATATGCAGACAGAAAAATACTTGAAGGAAAACAGGCAGAGCAAAACATAGATTGATGGTGCTGTATCAAAAATGGAAAAGAATAATGGCATTCTCCCCATAAAAAGAGTAGGAACAATTGATGGAAGACAGGTAGAGTCTGCCATTGCAAAAGCCACTAGAGGTAGACACAGTAACTCTGAACTGGGCTGACCCTTGGGAAGGACAGGGAAGTCCAGTAGCTACCAGTAGGGTCCAATAGGATTAGCCAGTACAGAGCACACTCCTGTATGGTACACACAATAGCTGTGCAGATGCCTTCAAACCCCCACCCATGAACACACTTAACCTGGTTCCACATGTATGTCACTTGTGACTAATGTGGTTAATATTGTTGTTGTACATTTCTTTCTGAAGACACAGGTAGTCTAGCAAATGCAGGGATGGAGCCACCGCAAAGGCACAGGTCCCATCCCTTCTGCTACATCCATCTCTCCACAAAGTATAGGTTAAACCTGCTAACTGGTCTTTCAAAATTTCTGTCTGACTATGGAAGATGACAGTCTTGAAAACACTGGGGCAATATTCTAGCCACGTAAATTATAGGAAAGGCTGAGAAGTGAAGAAAAAAATGTAGGTATTTTTCAATTACACTAAAAGAAGAGAGATACTGAGATTCAGCCTTCCTCCTACAGAGCGACATATTGTACAGAACTTGAAAAATTACTTTGATTTCCCATGTACAGGCAATAAAACATTTTCCAGAAGCTAAATTAAAGCATGCATTTTAAAATGCAACATTTATTTTAAGGACATGAGGTGCTAGTGTAAACCTATAAAAGGAAACTATCCATCCTGCAGAAAGAAAATGCTGGCTTTATTGTACCTCAGTTCATTCTTAAAGACAGAGAATCCCCTCCAGGGAAGACAGGACAGTAACTGCTGACACTGACTTTCCTTAATTCACAGAATGACTTATAATTATTCTTTTGGAATAAAAGTTATTTTAGCTCTATCTTAGAACTAGTAAATAGGAGATTAAGTAACTGTACATACATGTAGATATATATATATACATACACATACAGACACACACAGATGTTTATAGAAGGCCTTCTGGTATCACATTCAAAAGAAATTTAGTTTAAGAACTTTAAAAATGACAGCCTGGGGCACTAGCAGAAATTGAGGAGCTTGTGACCCCTGCTAGACTGAGCTATTATGAATGTAACATACTGTAAAGCAGATGCCTGCACTCAGAAGTGCCTCAGGTGCATCATTCTTCCTCAAACATATGGCAAAGACATTGAGCTTACACCATCTGAACTTTTTGAGTTTAGCATTAATTCTCCCTCCCAATAACAGCTGCCTTATGCAGCTGTCAGAAATTACAGCAGGACTGAAAGGAAGAAGAGTTTTATTTCTGTTTCCGTTTATTCTCTTTTCAGTGGTAAGAGGCTGAAGTGATTTTACAGAGCACAGAACTGTATTCACTAAGGACCAGTGCTCACCATTGTTATCTGAGTGTGATGCTCTAGAAGTTAATAAAAAAGCAGGCAGACATTCTCTTTTGGAAGGCTTGAAAGGCATCTGCTTCTCTCCAGTGGATAACAGGGCACCTTGGCGTTTACTTGAGTTTACCAAGCATTTAAACTCTTAAGTTCAAGTAAGGTGTAAATTCAAAGCAATCTCAGAGGCATTCAGTGAGTGCTAAAATGTCACATTGACTTCAAATTTTTGTTTATCCAACGATACAGAAACTGAAATCCTGCTTGTTCTCTTGGGAAACTGTTCAATATGTTGGTTGACATCACTTTGGTATCTTTCACAGGATGCCTCCAGTTCTGCTGCATGTCTGCATTCTCCTCTTCTTTGATTAGCTGATGAACCCATGGGTTTTGTAACTTGTAATTACAGAAGTAAAGGTGGCATTTTGCAAGGTAACAAAACCACATGGCACTCATTAAAATTACCGTTTGTAAGCATACACAACGTTTGATGTCCCACACAGACCCATCCAAAAGCTCTGCTTTCTCCCTGCTCACTTCTCTCATCCTCTTTGTGTATCAGGCACCTTTGTAGAGGCGCCTCAGCTAAACACCTGTGCAAAGGCAAAGGCTGGAAGAGTCACCTGTGGAGATCCATCAGCGTTGCAGTCTTGCCCCCTCTACTGAAATGCATGAGGCCATACTGAAAAGCACATTCCTTTTTCTCATTTCATCATTGGAAGTTGCTGGTATTAGAGAAATCAGTTTTTAAATGCTGTTTAAAAATAACTCTGCATAAAAGATAATGTTGGACCCAGATTATTAGATCACATTAAACAGACCATTACAAATGAAAGTAGCCTTGTTAACTGAAAATATGAAAATTTGTATCAACTGTCCTAAAAAAACTCCTCATCTTTTTGCCATGATTATATTTTTACTGCTCCTGAAAGGAAAAAAAAAATGTTATAATGGCACCAGGAGAAACTAAAAAACTCAAAACCCTCAGTTGTAATTCTTGTAATAGTTATACTCTAAAGCCAAGGAAACATTTTTTCAGATCATGCAAACTCAGATTACAGCACATGCTGATGCAGGAAATGACTGGGAACATCCCTACTGATAAGTTAAAACTTGGCAAGGCTCATTCCTTGGACCAGAGGCCAGCTGGTGTGGTGTGGTCAGGATTATGCCATTAAACTTTTTTAATGTCCAGAACAAGATAGTCACATCCAAACTATATTTCGGGAGAGGTCCCTGGCCTGTTCAGACTCATTAACTTTGCCTAGGACTTGACTGTCGATTAGCCTTGATCAAAGTTATGCCAGGGAATGTTTGTCAGAATCAATTACTTAGCTTCTCTAATGGCTCTGGCATCTATAAGTTCGCTAGAATAGATACAATCAACAAGAATTAAATAAGGATTGATCTTTACATGCATTTATTTTGTTCTCTTTCATGATGTAAGGAAATAAAAGAAGAATATTTTATGCATTAGAGATCAGTGGCAACCAGAAGAATCTGAATACAACTGTTTTAGGTAACTCAGTGTAGCCATATCTATCTAACTACCTGTCTACCTATCTACTGGAGAAGCCATTTAATTTCAGACTTGGAAGACAATCTTAACCTGCTAGAGGCTGGAAAAAGGCATACTATTGGGGCAGAGAGTCTTTATATCTTTATCTGATATTGGCCTTAGCTAAAGACAGAATCCTGGTCTTGATGAACTTTAGACCTTATTCCATGCAACCACAGTGCTGTTTAGAAAGCATGTCCAGATTCTAGGAGATGTACTTTTTCAGTCATCCAAGCATACAAACACTTAATGTGATAATATTCCTTTTTATGGTTTTGTTTTTCATTTCAATCCACCATCTCAGACACCCTTTATGGTGAACCTCTCAAAAAATTGAGTCAGTATAAGAAGGCAAATGAAGTCTTGTCCCATGGGTTTGACTGCAGAATTCTATTCCTAAATTATGTATAGTCTGTAAGACTGATCATTAATGAAGTTTTAGCTTGCCCTGTGCCTCAACTCTGCAAGATGTGCATGTGTACAATGCTGTTCAATAGAGTTAGGTTACTTCAGACTTTCCCAGCAAATTATTTGAAGTGCTCCAGGCAGGATGCCTAAGGTAACTCTTCTTTTAAATTAAGCAAGGTATCCTCATGAATTAGCATAGTAGCAGCTTCACTCAAATACCTCTGAAACCACTGGAATTTTTCCATTGACTGTGAGGTTTGGTTCAGGCTCTGTGTAATCCCATCCAGATATTGTCTGATGAGAAAATTTGGGTGTGCATCAAAATTCTCCCACATTTTGCAAAAGGGATGGGAGTGGAATGAAGAAGCTGAAGGGAAAAAAAAGAACGGGAATACTTTCAGCAACTAACCTTTGAAACTGATCATCATAAGATGAAAGCCAGTATCTCACCAGAAAGGTGAAACACATCCAAATCTTGATTGAATAATTTTTGATCCAAGTTATCAAGATGCTTCATTCCTTCAAATAAAAATCATGCAAGTCTTGCTGAACTCAAGCAATTCAGAAAGCACTCAGCACTTTGCAGAATTGAAGGAAAACACTTTTTAAGGGAAGACATCATCTCACAAATATGCTTACAGAATCACTTAGGGAAAAAATAAGTTTTAAAATCATCAAGTCCAACCATTAACCTGTCATTGCCAAGTCCACCAGTAAACCATGTCTCCAAGTGCCATATCTACACATCTCTTAACTAAGTCCAGGGATGGTGACAACCACTTCCCCGGGTAGCCTTTCCCAGTGCATGACAACCCTTTCCATGAATAAATTTTTCCTAATATCCAATCTAAATCTCCCCTGACACATGCTGAGACTGTTTCTTCTTGTCCTATTACTTGCTACCTGGGAGAAGAGCCTGAACCCCCCCAGGCTACAGCCTCCTTTCAGGCAGTTGTAAAGAATGATAAGGCCTCCTCTGAGCCTCCTTTTCTCCAGCTAAACAGCCCCTCTCCCTCAGCTGCTCCTCATCAGACTTGTGCTCCAGACCCTTCCTCGGCTCCCTGCCCTTCTCTGGACACACTCCAGCCCCTCAATGGCCTTCTTGTACTGAGGGGCTCAAAACTCAACCCAGGATTTCAGGTGAAGTGTAACGACTGGAAAGTACAGGGGAATAATCCCTTTACTAGTCCCACTGGTCAAAAAAAGTTAATTATTTTCAGACATTCATTTGAAATGAGTGGCATTGGTCTCACTGCAGCCACTAGAAGTTAGGCATTAAGCACCTTGGAACTTTTTTTGTCAAAGGAGAGATGGCATGTCTTGGTATGAGGTGAATTCCCTTCTAGGGGTGCCTATGTCTCATCATGGTCTGCTAGGACCCTCTAGAAAAATTTCTTGCAATATACATATAACTGAGGTTAATTGAGATATAGCAAAGTCTGGGAATATTGGTACTTTTCTGCATGTTACATAAATTACTGCCCACTTTACTATGCAGATATTTGTGTCAGCTTTACAGGGTTGACAGGACTGTCCATTTACCATTTCACTTCCATTCGTGATGTTCACATGGGACTTGACCCAATTCTATAAAAACAATGGCAGCTGAATTGAGTATTGTGTCAAAACCAGAGCTAAAGAAACTTCAAAGAAATCCTGTCTTGACAAACTCTCTCTTCACCAGGGGAATTCTACAGAATAAAAAATAAAAATAATATATTTTAAAAAGAAGACAAACTACAACAATAAACATCACATTCCTGATGAACTAGTGAAACTATAATGTTCTAAGACTGAACATCCAAAGAAGAAAACTTTAGCAACTAAAAACAGTGAATGGGGAGGAAATTTCTGAGGAAAAGATCACAAAAGAGAATGAAATGAGCAATGTAGTACAAGTATATCTTTAAGGAAAAAGCTGAATTATTTCCTTAATCCTCTTTGCAGTGAACATGGACAAACCTTGTGCTTTAATATGCTCTGAAATAGTTGTAGAGTACAACATTTACAAACTCAGATTACAGGTGAAACCATGTTCCTAACAAACTGAAAACCTGCAATACAAGTTAAAATGAAAAGAGCTTCCATTTTTACATAAATCATTATGATTCATAATGTGTCATGATACTGCATTATATAAACTTGTGACTTATAATATGTGAGGGATTTTTAAATGTTGATTTCCATTCGTTCATTGGGAGGAATTAACTCTACTGGCCTTGAGATAGATTGAGGGCAACAGGAGGACGTAAAAGGCAGGGCTCATATTCACTGGAGGCTCGTGGCATTTACAGTGTTTTAAACAATCGTGTTCTAAGGTTGATTTTTCAGGCTGTCTTAGTCACTATCTCCAGTCAAGGCTCTTGTGTAAATGGGGTTTGTTCTACCCCGACAGTGTGCCTATTGTAACTTGGGGCCACCTGTTAGACAGCATGAAGTGTTGCCTAAAAAAATACACAATAAGCAGATTGTTTGTTACAGTTGTGCATAGACAACTGTATTAGTGTTCTTCTCACCATATGTCTATATAAACAGAGCTGCAGTGAGCTATTCACCAGTGACTCAAACACTGAAGAAGAGGATTTTCTTAAAAGACTCAGGGCTTACAAACATTGGCTCACCTGTTAGGCTTACAAGATATTGTGACATTGGTTTCAAATGCTTGGCTTCAAGGGAGAATTAGTCCTTCAGAAGATTCTGTAGGAAGGTTTCTTCTAGAAGCACAAAAAATAAAATCTCCACACAAACAAAAAAAAAATCCACCCCAAATCAACATACTCTACATTTGGTGGTTTTATTAGTGCAGTGCAAAGGAAAGGGGAGAAAAACTGGCTTCACTGAAGCAATTTGACTACCTTCCAAATTAAAAATAAAACTAGATCATGTTATAATACATACTTTAATTGCTGCTGTTACTGTTATCAAATACAACTTCATCCATGTGTCAAGACTATCTGAAGTCTGTCACAAGATGAATTTGTGAGCTCAGTCATATCTCGGGTTCTTACAGTCTTAGGGAGACTATCTTAAGCAGGTTTTTCTATTCCTTTCATTTTTTCACAAAGAGAGATTTTGAGGGAGGGCAGGGAATGAATATGTCTCTTTTTGTTCTGTGAAGGAAAAATGTTACAGTAAAATAAGCAATAGACACCACTAATTGCCACCTTGTAAAAGAAGATAGGATAGGACAGGACAGGACAGGACAGGATAGGATAGGATAGGCTATCATTAGAATAGAATAGAATAGAATAGAATAGAATAGAATAGAATAGAATAGAATAGAATACAATAGAATACAATAGAATACAATACAATAGAAATTACACAAGTCTTTAAAATGCCCATGCAAGCATATTCAATTTTGTAAGCCCAGATCTCAGTAGTGGTTGTGCAATGTGACCGTAAAAGGCACATCAAGGCCTAACAAGCTGTGTTCCACAACTGCCTGGCAAGACTGGAGTATATTAATGTCTATATGCCCTGTTGCTCTGGTAGCAAAGATGAATGGAGCTAAAGCCTTTTTGGCTGCCATCCTACTGCATTAGCTTGCCTCCCAGAGCTGCTGCAGGTGTGGGAGAAAAGCCCACTGCAGCTAAGTCTTTCTAGAGCAAGGACACAAAACAGAATGTGAACAGGAGTCACATCTCGCTGCTCTGCTCCAGCAGCAGCCTCACTCTATTATTATGCTTTCCAAAGGTAAATTGCTACATGACTATCCAGCATCTACAAAGAAGGAATTTTGGAGGGACTTGCAGCATTCTTCCTACACCACTAAGGCTCATACCAAACATGCAACATACCTACCAGAGAGAAGGAAAAAAAAAAAGGGATTTTCATTCTCCAGTTTATTCTCTAGCATAGAACAAAAGAACTGTAGCCATTTATTTTCTAATGACTGTTGAAAAAGTTTGGTTCATGGCTGAACTCCTCTAAGCAGCACAGAACAACTGTTCTAGCTCCAAATGCATATTGAAATTATTTAATGTGTTAATTGTTTACTCTGATATTGTTAAAAAGTAGCTATGCAGGTCTAGGATCCACTCAAAACAAAAACATTATGAACCCATCTCTGGTCTTTTTTCTTGTCTTTTTTGTTTGTTTGTTTGCTTTGTTTTATTTTCAGAAAGGAGTGTTTGCTCTAAGGAGCAGCTTTAAAGAGAAGATTTTAAAAGATTCTGCTTCAAGGTTAGTTAACCCACGTGTTTTCACAAATTACCATGAAAGCTTTTTCCCTGTGCTGGTTTCTTTCTATTATCAAAAAGAATACAATGCATCCAGTTTTACAAATTATATTGGTCTCTGTTTAAAATAAATTTTAATTTAATTTTTTGAAAAATCAAGCTATTAGTTTTTTTTCTCAGCATCACTCTGTTTAATAGTTCTAAGTTCTTTTACTACACTGTGGAACTATTTTTAAATCCAAATGCAAGTTAGTATCTGAAGCTATACAAGTTTCCTTCTTTACCAAGTCAAAGATCCAATTAGTTCATGGTTAAATCAGTCCAGTTTGGAAACAGTTTTCCTAACTTTTTTCCATATAGACTTTGGATGGGTGCTGAAATTCATTCAGAATGGTAATACCCTGACAGCCTTAGCTGAGATGTTATTGTGCATTTTTCAGTCATGGGGAGCTCCAGCCTCTAGGATATAGAAGCATAATAAATGGAGGAAGCCTGATTATATTTAATGAACAATTTTGACCCATCTTCTACAGTTAAGAGTAGCCATGAAGATACCATGGCACGATGTCTACTTTAGTGGTAGCAACCAGAGAAGAGTTGTTGCTCTAAGCTTTAACAGAGAACAGCTCATGAAACTCAGGCCCCTGGCTAGGAAAATGGCAGAAGGGGAGTGAAAGCTGGTAACAGACTAGGGAAGGATTCTTGTTTTCTTTACTCTTCCAGGATCCACTCCAACCATGCCAGCTGATGGCCACCAAGCAGCTTACATTTTGTATTCTTGTTAGTGCATGCATCAGAAACAGAGAAAGCAATAGGCAATATGCTAGAATTAGAAGCACTGTGTGTTAACAGCAGCCAGCCTAGCTTCACATTTGGCTAATGAATACATACACAGGTTTCAGGCCTGCTGGTGACATTCACACAAGATGATGAGTAGGAAAATATGTTTTTACTGAAACAAAGATTTTTAATGAAAATGTCAATGTTCAATTAAAAAAAAAAACTACAGAAAAGCTAAAATGCAGTATATAAATAAAATAACTTTCCCTTTTTCTTTATTTTACTTAAAACTTTTAAGTTGAGTGCTCAGAGGTTTTGACTAAAAAGAAAAAAAAGTGGGATAAAAAGCAAGCAATGTATTTCTATTTTTTTCAATTTGACAGATGCTTTCTGAGTTTTGTCACCTGACTGAAATTTTATCAGCTTCTTCATTCGCTTGTACATTAGCAGTTCAACACCAATCCTTTTAAGCTGTTAAATGACACAGGTCCTCTGTTATTCAGGTTGTAAATGCCCTGAATCAAAGCCTCTGTCAATGGAGGCCTGACAGTATTCCTGGCATGCACATTATATTGAGAGCTTCCAGGCTGCTCCTTTAACATATACGTCCATCACTATTTGTTCAGCTTCTTCTGGCATCAAAGTTTATTAAACAAAGGAACAAAAAGCAAGCAAAACAAGAAAATTACAGACTAAGGCCTAATTTCCTTAAAAGTGACTATTTTCTTCTGTGACATTTCTTAGACGTATTGCAGAGATTTCTTAAGATACTGAACAGATAATATTTCCCCTGTATCCACCAACAGTTTTGCTGTTAAAATAACTGACATTTTAGAAGAGCATGAACTCTTTTGGGGATGAAACTGGTTGCTTTCTTTTGCTTTATTTTTGCTTCAGTTTTTGTCTTCTGAGTACCTAAATGTACACCGGAGCTCTAGAAATGCTTGGCTAGAGATGCTAGAGATCCACCTCAGAAGCTTTCTGTTGTTTAGATCTATCCTTATCCAGCACTGCCCTGTGCTGTTCAGTGCACTGGCTCACCAGGAGCCTGCTGGGATATTTCTCTAGAGTAAGAGTTTGTTGTAGTTAGGCAAATTTTAATTCACTATTTGTATTAGAAATAATGTGGCCAGCAGGATTAGGAAAGGGACCTAATGTACCCACCACAGGGTACTCTGTACTCACCACTGGTGAGGCTGAGCCTCAAACTCTGTGTTCAAGTTTAGGCCCTTCATGAAAAGAAAGACATTGAGGACATGGAGCAAGTCCAGAGAAGGGCAATGGAGCTGATGAAGGGTCTGGAGCATAATCCTTACAAGGAGCAGCTGAGGGAGTTGAGGGTCTTTAGCCTGGAGAAAAGGAGGCTCAGGGAATACCCTATAACTCTCTACAACCACCTGAAAGGAGGTGATGTTCAATTTCTTGTTCCGGGTAGCAAGCAATATTACAAGACAAAACAGTCTCAATACATGCCAGGGGAAGTTTAGGGGAAATTTCTTTAAGGAAGGAAAGGTTCATCAAGCATTGGAACAGGCAGCCCAGGGAAGTGTCACCATCCCTGGAGGTATTTAAAATATGGTGTCGATGTGGCACTTGGAGACATGGTCTGGTCGTGAACTTGGCAGTTAATGGTTGGTCTCATTGATCCTAAATGTTCTTTCCTACCTAAATAATTCAATGATTCTACAACTACTGTGTGATTTAGGAGAAATCATAGAAAATCAACCTTCTGCTGAAAGTGATGCAATTTATCTTGCAGGTATTTAGGACCCCATCTGCAAAATGTATGCATATTGCTTTATTCTACCAAAATAAAGACTGGATTTAGATTTTTAGTGGGATAATACAACCTTCATAGTGACATCAAAATCTTCCTGCACCTGGAGCCTGTTGAGGTATTTCTGTACAGTGAGTTTGTTGTAGTCAAGCAAATTTTAATTGACTATTTGTATTTGAAATAGTGAGTACAGTCTTGTCTAATGGGCTGTTTGGCCTCTCAATAGCACTGGGTATACCACCAGACTAAGGTAATAAACAAGTGACCCTACATTCATTTGAATTCACATCCACAACTAACCCAATACACATTTCCCTGCAATAAGAGAGAGAGGAATGGGGATACGGAACAGAGAGTGGAAATTAATTCATTAACTGTTTCCTCTTATTATTCTCGTCACGTTTCAGAAATGTCGAATAACTTTTTACTTGAAACTTAAAACATTTTTAAAATGTTAGTGCAACCTTTTGATTCTTTCTTGGAATGTTTCTTGGTATAACTGATTAGTCACAAAAAAATTACTATACTTCTCTATCAGTTTAGGAATAGAGAAATGGGATTAATAATGTGAACATGAATTTTTCATGAGATATATTACTGAAGACTGAAATTCAATAGGATATGTATTTAACTGTATAATTCCTTATTTTATTTTTTTTTTGACCCATTTACAACATACTATTTCTGAAAAGTAGTCTTTCTAGGGATTAGCTCCACAATGTGGTACTGATAATTAGGTGTTAATATATCCATTTTAAACTAAAAGGCCTTATATTCCTGAAGCTGGCCATTCAAATTGTGAAGGAATATATCCATCCATCCATCCATATATATATATATATATATATATATATGAATAAGGAATATATTGATCCTAAAGTCATCATGTATATTTAAAGATTCCAAGGCATTTTCACTAATATTCCTGTATTTAGAGTATTTTAACTGAAGTGATTACATGCTGTCGATCAGGAAACTTCCCTGACATTCTGCCCACTCCTTACTCTTGCTGGATGGATGCTGGCCTGCATTTTGCTCCATGGCATTATACTGATGGCTGTTTTTTCCATATTTTCCATCTCTGTGACATGATTTAGGCAAAGTTACACTCTATAAATCTATTGCCAGCTGTTATTTTCTGCCTTTCAAGCTTCCAAGAGGAGAGCCCATATTCAGGTTTCACAGCCAGGCAACAAAGGGCTTCCCCTGGGTACTCTGCTACTCTTTGAAAACCTGAAACACAGGGGCTGTGCAGGCAGAGCGTTTAAATAGCAACATTCATTACCCTGGACGGAGGAAGAAAGGTCAGCCCCAGCAGCAAATCTCCCGCCGTAAATTTGCGAGAGCACCAACGTGCCCGGGAGAGCAGCACCGAGCCCTGTCGGGGCAGCCGCAGCGGGGCCCGTGCGGGGGAGCCCCGGTGCCAGCAGCCGTGAGGGGAAGTAAGGGTCGCTCGCAGTGTCCGCGGGCGTGCGGAGGGGAAGGGTCGCTCGCAGTGTCCGCGGGTGTGCGGCTGGCTTCCCGCGGGGGTCCCTGGACGCGCCCGCCGGCCCCGGGCGGGCTCGGGCCGGGCCCGTGTGCCCGGTGTTGGCAAACACGGCCCGCAGCTTGCCCGGGGCCGCCGCAGCTGCTCCCATCGCCGCGGCAACGGCGGCACAATGGGCCGCAAACGCAGCCGGGGCCGGCCCGGCCTGCAGCGAGCTCTGCCCTGCTCCCTGCCCGCGCCCTCGCCTCCCCCCACGAAAAGGGTACACCCTCAAATACGCAAAAGGCACAGAAAAGCGTGTTACAGCCCGCAGCACCCGTCATCCTGGAGGCATCTCGCCATCCAGGGGTCCGGGCTCCGCTTTGGTGCTGCCTCCCCAGGCAGAAGGGCAGGTTTGACATTAAAGGTTTGCGTTTGAAAAATGGGAGCTGGATGTAAATGGGCATTTGTTGCGTCTCTCCTGCCACAATTTCAGACCTCCCATCACCACAGAACCGTAAAATCATTATGGTTGGAGAAGACCTCTGAGAGCATCAAATCCAGCTGTTGACCCAGCATCACCGTGTTCACCACTAAACCATGTCCCCAAGTGCCACACAT
The DNA here is from genome assembly GCA_013400855.1 of Buphagus erythrorhynchus. Taxonomy (NCBI): domain Eukaryota; kingdom Metazoa; phylum Chordata; class Aves; order Passeriformes; family Sturnidae; genus Buphagus; species Buphagus erythrorhynchus. The sequence goes on along the minus strand of VZTT01055157.1, from coordinate 38,130 downwards.
TTTTTGAACACTTCCAGAGATGGTGCTTCCAAACACTTCCCTGGGTCTGTGTGTCAGAGATGAGACTTCAGTTTGTACCTCATCACTCTGGGAGATGGAGGGGGTTCCATCCCTATCTGAGGGCAGTCCTCTCAGTTTTACACCAAAATGTCCACCCTACAGCTTGATTCTGCTGTCAAATGTAACCGTTCTCCCCATAGGCTACCAAAAAAGAAGGCGTGGATAGAGCGCGCCTCGAAATCCTCTTGACAGGTAACTGAGCAGTCCTGCAGTTGCTCACCAGGGAAAAAGCAAAGGCAGCCTCTCTCACATGTTCAGCTGAAAGAATTTCTCCCACTTGTAAGACCTCTACAGCTGTGTACAAACAAGGAAATCTTTATAAGAGGAATGGACACAGTCATAAACTTGAAAAAATACAGCAGCAGTCTCTATACGCAGATAAAAAAACCCCATCCTCTCCTATTAAGTCCAACACTAATTTACTAAAGCATTTTCCCACCAAGCTGAAATATTTTCCTACGTCATTTCACCCTGGTGACAAACTCCACTTGCCATTCAGACAGCAAGTCCGGACATTGGGGAAACTTTATAGGGAAAAGCAGTGCTTCCTTCGAATACAGTCCTGTCTTCTGCCCCCTGTCAGCTACAGAATCTTCAGGAAACACAGATTCTTACAACAAAGCCCTTTCTCCATGCAAAATTATGCCTTTGGGACCAATGTCTCTTCTTGTACAAGGTCTCACAACTTTTAGGAGCAATTGGTTCTTATTACACAACCAAGAAACATTCATGCTTTCTTCAAAACCTCTTGGGAATCAGTTCCCCAGCAGAAATCTGTGTCCTTGTATACTTATATTGACTTACCAAATATCTCTAAAGGAATTATGTGTCATGAAGTACAAATGTCCATGCCTGATGATGAAGAACCACATGGAATTGTCTACTCCTTTTCTGCAGGAGTGTGTGTATGTATGTATGTATGTATGTATGCAAAATGACATAAGCGTACCCTAAGGCATGGCAGCAAGTAATTAAGAAAAATACCTCTAAATGCCAGGTATGTCATCTCTATTGGTAATATGTCATATGTGGTCCTATGGAGATCCAAATGAGAGCTAGACTCTTTGAATTTGATATATGTGCAATGAGTATTTATTATCATCATGATTTATAAAATGTACTGAAGCTCTTTGGAATGTTCTGAGCTGAACAAAGTTCACTGTGTGCAGAAAGAGGTTCTAAATAAGACATACCATACACATGCCATGTCACCACACTGAATCTTTAAATTGAGCAAGTAATTCATTGCCTACATGAGCATTTTGCATCCCAGACCTAATTCTAAGAAAAAAGAAAGGAAGTGGGTAAGCTGTTACAGCCTTCTCTGCCTGCATTCCTGTTGCATAGAGGAACCAAAAGGAATGAGGAAGACAGTTCCAGAGCAGTGTAGGGATGTGAGACAGAGCTGAAAGGCAAAACTGGAGGCTGGATTTCATACCTGGCTCTGTATGTCAGTTGGAACTAGTAAATGTCCAAATGCCAGGACTGCAGGAAACATCCTTTGACCTTGGAAAATCTCTTCCTGGCACCACATATGAGTTTGGGCTGCAATTAATTAAGTTACTTGTTATAAAAACAAAAGCTCTGTTAGAAGACTTCTAAATTTGAATGGATCTAGTTGCTGTAAAATTATCTTAAAAACTGAAATTGAAAGACCCTGTCCATTAGGGCATGAAAAATTATCAGTAATATTTATTACAGTGATTTCAGTGGGCTGTCTCTATATATAAGTCCAAAACTAGCCTGGCATGGTGCTTCATATGTGGTTATGCACAGCTGTTTGCACTGATGCAGCTATGTCCCCTGACCTTCCAGCACAGGGTGGCCACATCCAGCCTCCTTCCTGGGAGTTCTCTCTATCCCATGCTAACCCCCAGCTGTCCCAGACCACTGTCCCCATCAAAGCCCTGCTGACATACATGCTGGCCTTGTAACTGTAGGGACAGTCTCACCACCAGTGCCCTGGGCCTCTTTCCCTTGCTAGCTCATACATAATCTGACAGATCCAAAGCCTAAATCAATAGGCCTTTGGTGGGAACTGGGACAGGCTCAGTTGGTCTTTCCCTGTTTAATTTTTCTAATTACATTCTTAATTTCTGCAGGTCTAATTATTTATAGTACAATAACAACAATACTGGGAGAAATAAAAAAAAGAAATAGGATTAAGAATTTCAAAGCAAACCGAAAACTCTTGTATTTCTGAAAATGTATAAACCAGGTCATTCTGTCAAGGCCAAATCGTGCTCTCTGCACCTAGACAAGAAGACTATTGTATCCAGGGCTGAGTCCATGGAATTGCATTTGGGCTTCACATCTCTCAACTCAAGAGACTACTGGAAAGCTCACAAGTGTAGTGGAGAAAATTTGGGATGGGTCATAGTCTGAGGAAGGTTTTTAAAGCTATTTTGTTTCATTGAAAGAATATTGAGCAAGAAAACAACATAGGAGGAGGGAAAGTTTGGGTATAGGATTGGGAAGAAAAAGCTTCTACTTTGAAGCCATGATATCTTATTCTTCAATAGCTCTGCACAAGTCACTTGGTCCTTCTACCTTACCTGTCGACCTCAGTGCAGCAGGGAGCAGAACATATGGAGCATTTGGCAGTCCAAAATACTAAGGAAGCTTATCCATGGAAAAATACTTATGACTCCCATGCAGACAGTGGAACATCACAGATTTACTAGAGCCGAATGTGAAGGGCCCTAAAAATGTTGCTCTGCTTGGGTGGGGTCATGTACACATAAAAAATTGTGGTAAACCCGGCACTGCATTGTCCATTTAGGTGGAGAAAAAAAGTAAAACTGCCTTCCCCAAAGAAACAGTTCACAGCAACTTAGGTCCTTATCCACAGTCCAGTAAATTAGAAAATATTCTTGCTGTTTCACTGGTCAGTTCACAGGTACTAGGTATTATTTTTGTTATTGCTCAATTTTTATTCCTTCTAGAGCCTTTCTACTCTCTTACCTTGGTTCATTTTTCAAAACTTTAGATGTACAGCTCCTAGTAACAAAGCACAAAAAAAATCCAAATATACTGACTAGGTTCTACTTAGAATAGGAAGCGGGATATTTTAGTATGTTTGAAAAAATCAACACATTTCTCTTGTAATGTCTAATAAAAAGCATTATTCTCATTTTACAGTTTATGCTAGAAATAGACATTAACTCACTAGCCCTGATGAAGCATCTGTAGCTCTGTGAGCTGAGTCTTGCTTTGCATGTCCTGGATTGCACATCAGTGCACTGAAGGAAGTGAATCCAGATTTTTTCCAAGATTCCATTGATGCTGTTAAGATTTTAATATCATTAGTTAGCTTGACTCAAGTGATTTGTCATTGAATGACATTTCCAGCTTTTGTTTTCTTACTTTTTTCCTTTCCTTTTACATTTTACTTTCTTCCTCTACAAAACTATGCCCAGTATAACATGAGGATAAAATTGTAATGTTTACCTAATAACTGCTGCATTACACTTGTATGAACAGCGCAGATACTAAACATTAGGCAAATTACTGACACAACAATGCAGCAGTTCTTTCTGTGGCAAAGGATTTCTCTGGGAATGTTATTTTATTGTATTTCATTTTGCGCTTGTTTGTTTAAGGAGGAAGAACAGACATAGCTGTATTTCAGTTTGATTCAGCAAGCATTCTGGACTTGGTCCAGCAAATCATTTAAGTGTGTGCTTAAATGTAATGAAATTAAATTTAAGTTCATAGTACTGCCTAGATACTTAACATACAGCATGTGCTTAAATGCTTTTATACAAAACAGGACAAGAATGGTGAAAAACCGTAAAAATAAGGCCCATGCATTCTTACACACCTTTTTTTTAAAACCCTAATACTGGTACAAAGGACATTTTCCACTGCCTATGCTATGAAAACACTGTGTAGTACCCTCTGACTCACCCCCAAAGCCAAATGACTTTACTTGATCTGACAATCTGACAGCTATATCCTGTGTAACTGCTAGTCTGGCCCTTTTAAAAAATATCCTATTAAGTGGAAGCTTTGCCTGGGCAAGGTATGCATAAATGAGTCACAGGGAGTATATGGAATTTTCTCAGGACTTAGGGCTGTGCCTGTTGTAGCCAAAGGCTAAATCTCTGGTGGAACTTAGTAGTGTTCCTCTGAGTACATTCACTTTCCATACCAATCTCTGTTTTAGTGGGAAACATAAAACCAACATGAAAGTCATGCTGAAACATACCACAAAGGAAGGTGTGTTCTCAACCTGAGTTACCTAACCCAGGTAGGATAATTTAAGCTGTGGTTGTACAGCAATTTAAACCAATATGACTCCTGACTGCCAGGGAGGGTGGAACCACAACAGCCAGCAGTTAGATGGGCACTGGCTGTGCCACAGCCCTGTCTTTGCTCAGCAGCCAGGACAGACAAGGGGAGTGGACACAGCCCATATGAAATGCTAACAGTGCATAAAGCTCTCACTGCTTTAACTTGTCCATGTACAGATATGACTGATTTTTTTAATGTGTTTTTGCAATTTAGGCAGACCTGCAGGACCTTTTTAGCGACATGGAAACTAAGTAAAGCTGACTGCTGTCCACAATAAAGGGAAACACAGTTCCTTCCTCAGAAGGTTTACAATTCATGTTATATTTCCACTGTAAAAGCTCTTACCTCTTAGCTAAAGGAAAAGAATAATCAAAAGTTGGCTTTACTATTTTTGAGAAACTCTCAGCATAAAAAACAAGTAAGCAAACAAACAAACAAACAAACTGCTTTGTTTTACAGGTTAGATGCCTGGGAATTTATTTGTTTGCATGTTTGTTTCTGCCAAGGACGGAAACATTGTCTTGAATTAGTCTGCAGTGAATCAATTTCTTTCCACAGAAGCATTCATTAACAGAATAATACATATGCTTTGCTTGGTAGTGTTTGTTTGAATTACAGGCTCATGGAATTCAGAACAAAGCTAGTGTGGTTGCATGGACCTGCTCAAAATTCTCAAAATTCCATTTTATATCATTTCTGCTATAAGAACTAGTTAAGCACACCAGTTATCTAAAAAATACAAGGTTTTCTGCTGTTCCATTTTTCTTGCCATCTCAAGTCACTGCTTGCCAAAAATAATTTTAAAATGGCTATTGCTTTGCATTTTTAGCACATCTCAAAAAAGTGAGGAAACAATTATGCTTTGATCAATGAACAGAGCATGAGCTAAACATACATATTTTTTCAGCTCTCCTCATGCCTTCATGCCAGAGAAAATGTCTTTCTCAAACTTATAATCTGTTTAGTGTAGACTTAAAGAACATCCCCATGCATTTTACAGAATATAGGAGGAGCTGAGTGTTTCTGGCCAAATTTCTGTAGCTTTCACTCACAAATAAAGAGGTGGGAAGTAAGAAAGCAGAGATATGCACAGGTATAGATGAAGACATGGTGGCATTGTTTTCTTTTAAATAATGTTACATTGCCACATTTATCTGAAGCTTTAGTGGTACTTTCATTGATAAAGGTAGGCACAGATTTGCTTCTCTTGTATTCTTCTGTTTTAATCTTCATTTCTGAATGCTGACACCAACACCAGATTTCTCTGCATGAGAGGTGTAGTTTCTGGGGGCAGAGTGACGAGAAAAGGGTTACTAGATGTGGATTGTGTATATGATTGTATGAAATTGTTCAAGAAATCTGTTCCTGTCCAGAATTCCATCCAGAGGAAATCAGGCTTTATAAGCCCCAGGGCACTCCTCTGTGCTTCCTTCTGCAGAACGTCTGTCCCTGAGGCTTACAGGAATGCCCACAACCAGGAGAAAAGATTTATCCCAGCACTGAAAGACCGTAGTGTTAGGAAATGGAAAACACATTAGAAATGCGTGCTAACCCCAACTGGAAAATCTAAGCAACTCATTTTATTTCCAGCCTACAAAACCTTCAGGAGAACTTGTGCTGGTTTATGTTCAGGTATCTACATTTAGATCACCACCTTATCTCTCTGGATAAGGCTTGAGGTTTAATTCAGTATAAGGGTGAAATGAGGCAATGTTCTAGGTGCTTCCATGTTGGATTTTGCTTTGTTTTGTAAGAGCTATAGAATTTCCTGTCTGGAGATTGTTGGTTCACTTTCATCTTCTCATCTCTTATTACATTTATTATACTCTAGAAGACTAGAAAAACACTGATTTCTATGCTAAGAGCAGAGGACGAGGATTAGGGCAGAGAATTTGTTTAGTTTTGATCTAAGGTAGATC
>VZTT01055157.1:20428-30533 GCA_013400855.1 Buphagus erythrorhynchus | reverse complement strand
TTTAGAGTTAAATAAAAAAAAAAAATACATTGAGACATAATTGGGACTAGTAGGAGAGGTAAGACTTTAAAGCATTAAAAACAGGTGTGACTCATTTAAATATTTGAAAGAAAGGAGTAATAGGCATAGGGCGATATGGAATAGTTATTGAAGACCACAGAAGCTGGGAAAATAAATTATTTTTTAAAGGACCAAAGAAATATAAAAACTACTGGAGTAAAGCTGTAGAAACAAGAAAAGGGAAACGCTGAAATAGTTCAAGCTATCAGAGATACAATAAAAACTGTAGATGTAAAAGTTACTAGTAATTTTTCTAAATGTTTATCTACTTTCTGTTTTTTCTCCTGTCATATTTGTTTGGTTTTTTGAATTAAAAAAGAAGTGATATGTGCTATCATTTAATTTAATTTAAAATGTTGTCAGTATATCGCCATTTGAAATGTATCAACATGCCCTGTAAATGAGCTTTGTGTAGGTGTGAGAAGGAGAAAATAAGGTCCTGCCCATCATGCAAAATGGTAACATGAGAGATGTTTTAAGGAATTTTATCAGTAATGCAAGCAATTTTCTGGCAATGATGAATATTGCTATATATTGGTGATAAATAGGGCTTGTGAGAGGATGAAAGAAATCCAAAGATGCTAAAGATATGGAGATATTATAATAGACAACCAAAGCAAAACCAATATTCAGTGTTGCAGAAAAGATGAATTAGACAGAACTGGGTTTAAGATTACTTGACTAGTTCAAGAAAAACCTTTAAAATGTGTAAGTGAAATGAAAGACAGGAGTATTTGGACTCAACTTGTAGTTTAAGGCACTGAAATGAAGTGTTAATGCATAGGTGCATATGTTCACTCTGTACCTGGAGTGCCTTTTATAGCCATTGGAGAGCTGATCAGTACAGAGAACTGAACCTCAGGAACTAATCCAATTCACCCTAAAACAGACATCCACACCGAATCCTTTTCCAGACTTCACTGACTATAACAGCACCTAGATATCAAACTTTCAGTTAGATATCTACTGACACCCAGATTTAAGTATCTTAAACCAAACTCCACATTAGACATCTGAAATGTTAGTTCTTGTATCTGGTCCTCCATGGCTTCTCCATAATCCACACCAAAAATGAGCACTTCCAGGGTGAGATAAATGTGTGTTATTTAAAATAGCCATTTAATGATAAAATTAATTGTGCACTAAAAAGACCTGTTTTCTTTATTGACTAAAAGGAGTTTATATTTCATCAGATGAATCCCCCTTGCCTCCTGTAGGGCTACTGAGCTAAAGAAAGCAAAAGAAAAGACAAGTAATGAATCAGATCAGCATAAGAATGTTTAAAGGCTGAAGATAATAAAAATTATTGAAATCATTGCTTAGCATCATTAGCAGCACATGCTTGAAGGAAGTGTTCATAAAGATATGGCTTCACAACACAACACTTCACAACCAATATTATCTTGTACACCTGAGAAATAATACATTGGGACTGTGGTTTACCCAGGCTTGTTTGGCCTGAAGCAGAGCTTGTAGATAAAAATGTTTGTAATCGTAATTATTGAGGATGTGACTCATAAGTGTTGCCTTGAAACCATGACCAAAACTAACAATTGTAGGAGCAAATGAGAACTAAGAAGCACTCGGAACCACAGTTTACAGTACATTTTTCATGACCAGGTTTCTAGATAAAACTAAGTATGTTTGCTTTCCTCTTAGATTTTCTTTTACTAAGAATTATCTAACCTTTAATTAAGAATATATGCAATTCTAAGGGGATCAACCAAACGTGCTCCAAATTTCTTGTAGAGGAGAAATATCAAGCATGAGCCTCTAACTATCTCTTTAAAAATTAAAAAATCACTTCCCGGGAGAGGTTGTTATATGTCACCACTCTCATTTCAGCACATGATTTAGTAATCTAAATATTATCTTCTAGCTCTATAGGACCAAATTCTGAGGGTGACTGAGCACTAAAACAGTGCAATTTCCTTTCTGTGACATTGTTCCTTTCTGAACATTTGCTTCAAAAGAAATAAAGTGCCAAAATGCTTCAGAAAGAATAGACTGCCAAACCTAATGACAATTTTAAAAGACACAAATAATTCCTATATTAAAAAGCAAATTCATAGCAATATTTCAGGGATATTTTAACATTCATCTTAGGAATTTAAAAGAAGAAATTTTCTAAGTGATTTTAAAAATGTTTTCTGAGGATTACTAGGTACTAGCCTATACATTGAACTGATAGTTCATTCATCTCCTACACCATGAACTGCAATATTAATTAGATATTGGAATTAAATTGATTACGATATTAATTACAATATACTTGTTATTAAGTCTATATCATACTGAAGAAGCAAAATTTTGCCTAAACGTAATTGCCACATATTGCAGAAGAAAAATCTGTTTGTATACAGATCCTAAAAATATCCATCCAAATAATATTCTAATTACACTGATTTGTTCTGTGAGGAAGTGAAATCATTGAATGCTAAAACATTAAGTATCTATTTTTGACGGTGTTAGGAAGCAAAATGGAGAGAAGTGCCATTGAAATATTTAATTGCAAGAAAACAACTATGCCGATTAAATTTAACTATATATCCTACATTCGTGCACTGTTTTATTCTAAGTAAAATATCTATTAACCTGCAGTTTTCTCCAAATCATTGCTTTAAATTTCTTATGGTAAGATCAGCTAGAGATCAAGTAACTTGGCTACCCAGCAGCAATAAAGCAGCCCTTAACACCGTTCCCATAATCACCCCTTGCATGCTGTAATCACTCTTTCCTCAAGGTACATAGCAGTGCTTGGGCTTGTTCCAGGTAAAGCCCAATGCAGATGCTCTGGACTGTGCTCTGGGAAGAGTCTGCATCTCTCTCCTGACTACATAAGGAGAATTAGGAAGCTAAGCAGCTAGGTGCTTAAAACTCTGTAATGCTTGTAAAGCTTCTAGATTAGAAGGTGAAACTAGACAGATGTAGACAGCATGACTCATCCTACCCCTAATATAAAACTAAGCTATACATAGCTGTTAGACAACAGGACTCTTATTATAGTTTTATGATTGATACATCCACTCACAGAGACAATCTAACCTTGGCTTCAGACAGACAACATAGAAGACAGTTCCTCTCCCTAAATGCGTGCAGTATAGAAGACAGAAAGCAGATAGAAAGCAGTAAACACTTAAAGCAGACAAATGACATTGGGAAACTGGGAGCACAGAATAAGAAAAATTAAATAATCTTATTTTACCATAAAATGAAAATGTCTCCACTTATCTAAATAATGTCAGATGGAAACACTATATGATGGCAAATGATATTGCTCAGAAATAGAGCAGCCATAATAGCATATATGGAGCCTAACAATGATTATGCATACAAAATGTAACAATTCAGAGATCAGTTACAAATAGGTCACAATTCAGTTATAAGATTGATAAATTTTAAGTCTGATAAGTCTACACACCCATCCATTTCACCATGGAGTTAAAAAATACTTGCCATTATTTATGATTACACTGTGGATACTTTTTTTAAAATTTCTGCATTATTTAGGTGTGTCATATTGTGATCAGAAATACAGGAAACAAAATGTCTTCATTTGCTTTTTCTTCAAAGGGCCAAGTGGACAGCCTTGTAACTTACTCACTTAAAATATACACTAGGCTTTATTTAGCAGGGCTCATGGGTCAATGCTTACAGAATCCCTTGTGTGCACACAGCATGTATGTTAATCTATACATCCAGCACACATATAAGGAACCTCCATGGTTCAGAGATCAAGAATTCATTTTATCTTCTCCAAGTTGACTGTTGTGCAAAAATATCAATAATCTCATCCAGAGAAGGATCTGGCCAGTAAGGGCACAAAGCTGGATGAGAGTCACAGATCTGCAGGCAGCAGGAATTATCACATCATAGAACCCAGCAGCAGAATGTCTGGTTTACGATGGCCAAGCTTCATTGCAGGGTCACTACAAACAGAGGCAGCAAAAAACTACTGTAGGGCAGCAAATTGGACAGGTAGTCCAGCAGCAGTGAAAGCTTGTCTTGGCACAGACCAAGAGCCCTGAATTCACACTTGTCAGTGCTCCAGGAGCAGCCAGAACTGCTGAGGCAAAACCAGTCATGTTGGCTTGACAATCAGCTTCTGTTCCACGTTTTGCACCATTGCTTCCCTCTGAGATTTCTGGAAGTGTTGTGTATCTCCAGTTTCTACTGAAATCCCTGCTTAATTTAAAAGTGCTGCTGTGACACCTCAAATCCCTTTAAGTTTGATGGCTTTGTGTTCCTGAGAAAAGAGACAGTGAAGGGAAAAGGGAAATGGGAAATGGACACAAGAAGAAGAAAGTAACCCAGGTATAGTTCATATAACATTTTGCAATTCTACATTAAAAAATCATTATCTCAAAATTAATATTTTAAATAAAATAACATGTGATTTAAACCAGCCAGAAGCCAGGAAATTCAAGCTTAAGAATGCCACCCGTTTGAAGTAATTTTATTCTAGCTTGGTTTATCAGTATACTTCCCAGGAGCAAACTGTAAATTATATATTTCATTTCTCAAGGAGTCCTGCTAAGACCTGGTGATAAGTTGCTATAACAGCAGCTTGGGATTTGAGAAATGCACTTTCCTTAGCACTCATGGCAACAGGTGACCGAGTGGTAATGACACCATTAACACATTTCACCTTTTTAAGGTCTCCCACTGGTGTTTTACTTATACTAATTTATGGAGGAATCATTTCATTTTGGTGTTACAATTCCCTTGTGCTCTTAGTGGTATTTTTAAGAAAATAAACAGAAGGTAGGAAGGAGAGCATCCTCTGGGATATGTGATTTTGGAGAAAACCACCATCAGCAAATTCTGTCTTGTATGAAAAAGAACTTGGGAATTTTTATAGCAGATCCAGTAAGACTGAGATAAACCTAATTCAGTTTTCCCTTCAGGAAACAGCAATATCTGCTTTGTAATGAGCAGCTATTAGGTACTTGCCACATAAGATTCTCCAGACAGATATGTTTGCATCTGTTATGCAAATGTAGGTATGTATTTAAAAACAAAACAACAACAACAACAAAAAACAGGCAATAGTGTCTCAATTCACTATTTGACTGAGTCCTTATGGACTCCCCACTCTAGATACACTTGCAAAAGGATCTTTTGTTATGGCTGTGGCTATTATATGTTCTTCTCTATGTAGCCTTCTGGCTACTGTACTGATTCTTCAGAAAATATTACACAATTAATTGCTTACTTCTTTTCTAAAGCTGTCTTTCCTACAATTCTCAGTTCTTTTTATCATGTAAGCACAAAAGAAATCTCCTATTTAACAACTGTAACTTTATTAACATCCTACAACTGATTTTTTTTACCAGAAATATTTAACCTTGACAACTTACTTCCTACAGCTACGATATGAAAACAAACCTCTCAACTCCTTATTTAAAAAAGAGAGGAAAAAAAAAAAAACAATGCCAAAGTACTGTTAGCACAGCACAGAGAAGCAAGCAAAGAGTACAGTATATAGGAGCATTATGGTGCCAAATTCTGTCTCCATGGACATCAGTTGGACATTTATCACTGAATTCTAAAGAATCAGACCAAAACTCCCACATTATATAGTGAGAAATAGAGGCTTTCAGATGGGATTTGTGTGGAACATCCAAACAAATCTGAGTATTTGACACCTTTATTATATTCTAAATGCTTGGTTACCACAAGACAAGACAGAACTGGGTTGTCTCAAGAGGAGAAAGAAGTAATTGCTGTGTTCAACTCCCTAATGGGAGGTTACAGACAAGGTGCAACCACTCTTCCAGGAGGTTAAACACAGAAAGACAGGAGGCAATGGAAGAGAAGTGCAACAAGGAAAATTCCAGATAGTACAAAAAATTCTATCAGGCGTGGTAGTCAAAAAACACGTGTTTGTCCAAAGAGGCTGTGGAATCTCAATCCTTTAAGATATTCAAGCCTTGGTTGCATGACCCTGAGCCACCTGATCTGACCCAGAGTTTGCTCTGAGTGGAGGATTTGGACCAAAGTTCTCAATGAGTGTGATGGGGAAGAAGGGGAAGGGACTTTCCTTCTTCAAGAATACTCATTTTTGACACATACCGTTTGAAAACAGTACAACAGGAGTTCAACAGAAATTGTTCAAAAAAGAGGGTTAAAAATTGTTTTAGCTAGTAAAATTAAATGTACTCTGTAATTGTTCACATCAATTGTCTCTGTCTACTGTTTTATCACTGTAGTTGGAAAGTGGAAGCAGAATGTCAAAGGAATCAAAACAAAGATTCTATATATGGAACAACTGTAGTTGAGTCTGAATTTAGATTTTAACTCTATTCAGGCCAGTTCTTCAAATGCTTGCATAGGCCTAGCTGAATCCACAGTGTTACATCAATTTACATCTGTTGAAGATCTGGATTTACTGCACTGATCTATGTACAGTTCTTGGTGGTCACGGTACAGAAGCTGCCTGGGGCCCAAGTGTACACAGGTTATGAGTACGTCAACAATCTGTAGGGACAGACATATGGCACATCCATTACGTGGGAGCTACACTGATCTTCCTGTTACCTCATGGCAAATACAGGATTTCTGTACCTCTATCACCAGACAAGCTACTTCCTTTGTGGCTAAAGCAGGGGCAGATGTGATAGGTGAGCTTCTTGCAAGTGGAACCTGAAAGTACTTACTGGCCATTTGGTCATTAATTCCTATCTTTTTTTTTTCAGATTCAGTGTGAGGAAAGACAATGTCAAAAATGCCTGTAGAGACTAGAAAATAAAACAACTCCCTGGTCTCATGGTCTTTAATACAATGACCAAACAGATTTCATAGATTCAGAGTTGAGTGTCTTGTTCCTGTCACACCAAATGCCACTTCTTGGGACAACCAAGTTCCATGTTCATCTGATGCACACTTCATGGCTCTGCATCTTCCCTATTTTCAATTTTACTAATGTAGTAACAAACAGGACCTTCAGCTACAAACAAGAACATTAATTCTCCAATGCAATGACAGACAGCTTTAAGGCTTTCCTAATGCAAAGAAGAGCAGCCAAATTAAGATCTTTGTTTACTACAAGTATTTAATTTTCTATGCTTTGGCAAGTCTACCTGCATCATTTATTTCACCCGTGTGTAAAAGAGGCCAGTCCCTTAGCAGTGGTTTGCTAGTCTGATTCCTCACAATTCTCTAGGTACAGTGGATATATAAGGAGTCTGTGCAAGACACAGGAGTTATTCCATGAAGTATGGTACATCTGGTCCCCTGGGATGATCCTGACAACACAAGTATGTAGTAACAGGAATATAGTTCTTACTACAATTGTATTTTAACCAGAAATGGAAATGTCCTGCCCAGCTGACCTTTGTAAAGTATCGCCTATAGTCTGAGAGTTGAAGTGCCAAGAGTTGAAGTGCTGAGGGTATGGGACCATGCTTTTTGTATTTCATCAATATTGCAAAGTTAAAGATTTTATTTAAAAGAAAAATAGTAAATGGCACATCATGTAATTGCTATTTATTTTCATAAACATGAGGTATTTCAAAGTGCTATAAGACGCAGCACTAAATGTACATCATTGGAAGAAATTAAACACAGAACTTTGCAGTTACCCAGTTCTATGCACCAAACATTAACAAATACATTAACTGGAAGAAACAGGCTAGGAAAAGGCATATATAGTAAATTTCTTTACAAAAGTTTCTTAGTTCAAAAAAGTGATAAAGTAATATCTACTCAAAACTTTCACAACTCATTTTCATACGAAAATATAAGTATCAAATTTAGTTATGTATCAGCATCATACTAAAGTATACAGGCAATGTAAGAATTAGTACAGTACATAACAGAGATTAACAATATATTTGTATACAAAAACATGCTCCTCAAACATTGAGGTATTACAGTACTTAGGTATGAACTTCCAGTCTAATACTGGCAGCAAAAGCCACCTCTCATAACCCAAGACATGTACAAAAGGCAAGTGTGTAGATGGTATTTACAGAAATTCCCACAGGGGTACAAAATGCCAACCCCTAAAGTAACATCTGTTAGAACATAAGCACCATAAAACTTAGGAATGAACATTTTAAAACTCAACTAGATGTCATCAGCAGCTCCAAATGCTCACAACACTTAAAAAAAAAAAAATCCCCACCATCTACAGTTCTTAAGAAGAAAAAACAAAGGCAGTCCATTGTTGTTTGGTAGTCTTGCAAAAAACTCCTTGCAAGAACATCCATTTGCTCCGTACCCGGATAATATAGTCTGTCGATTACTTCAGGGACTGGATTGAAATTAAAACCAACATTCTTAACGTCAAAAAACACAATTTTTTTATAAAGAATCAAAAATGTGCAAAGTGGCAATGACTGTCCTGATCAGCCAAAAAAAAAAAAAAAAAAAACCAAAAAACAAACAAACAAAAAAAAAAGTTTAGCAAGTCCGCTTGTAATCTATTTTCTTTAGTAATTGTTCTTGTCTGGCTTGCAATTTTTCCTTTTCTAGCAGTAACTTCTGCTCCTCTGCCTGAAGAGAATGAACATATTCAGTGGCTTTTTTCAAGATCACAACTTTTGCAGCTTTGTCATTTTGAACCAGTTCTGGAACATGGTCCCTTAAAGTGAGGAAACTTGACCGTAGATCATTACGTCGTTGACGCTCCAGGATATTATGGTTGCGTCTACGTTCACTGTCCTCTGAATCAGAGTTTCGAGGACTTGAACTCTTAGGCTTTGGTTGGATCGTGGGTTTCACTGGACGGGGCACCTCAATTTTTAACTTTTTCTGTGGTGGAGCCTCTTCAGTCTCCACAAATGGAGAAGGAGCGGCATAATTATGCTGCTGGTGAATTGGGGCACAACGTTTTAATATCAGTCCATTCTGCTGTGTCCTGACTGACGAAAAAGTGGTATTTTTAGGACGCACTGTAATAGTAAGGGTGGTAACAGACTTGTTGGTAGAGGAGCGTCTTTTCTCCACTGTAACAACATCTATTTCTTCTTCATCATCTTCTTCCTCCTCATCTTCATCATCTTCTGGTAAAATAAAGGACAGAAAATAAAACAGACATTATTCTCCCTGAAAATACCCCGACCAAGTATCAGTATTTATTGACAAAATATAACCAGTGAAAGCAGTAATTAAAAATCTGGTGGCAAAACCAGGGTGCGCCCACCATCTGCAGTCAGGTATAGATCTGACTTTTATAGATAAAAGTATGTAATACACATGAAATCAGCAAACAACAGAGATTTCTGAAAGCTTAAGAAGTTTGATGAGATGGGTTTTTTTAAACACATGTAATTTTCAATCAAAATGGGGCTACTACCCACACAATCACAAAGGCAGAAAAGAATTTTCAGACAGAATGTAAGTAGTTTGAATGGAATCATCGAACTGCGGCACAAAAGGCAAGCACAGAGCCACAACACAGCCCCTGCTTGGTAGAAAAGCAGCCGGAAAATGAAACAATCGCCGGGTTTGTTCTGAGGCAGAAGGTGAAGCTGCTCCAGCCGGGGACCCTTTAAGCCGGCGCTTGGTGCACTGCCAAGAAGACAGCTGTTGGAAGTGCTTCCTCACCCAAAGCTGTCAAACCAGACATTAAAGGGACAGCAGGCTCTGAAACCCGGGACGGATCACCAAGTTTGTGGCGGTGGTCAGAGGGACCAGCTCATCTACACACGGCAAACCGCGGTTCAGCCCAAGTGGACTTCTCTGTGTGCACGCACAGAGCATGTTTGGGGCATTTTGGGCTCTGTCAGTACAAGCGCTGCTCTAAGGGTCACAAGTCTAGCTCCAGCCTGCCGGCACAGCGCCTAAGGGGACGCGCACACGGTCATCCCCCAAAAACCCCGCGCCCGGCGTGGCGGTGACAGCCGCACTGCCGCCCCCCCGAGCCCCTCGGGGCCAGGAGACTATCAGGGGGCCGGGAGGGTCCCCAGCATCACGCAGCCCCTCCGGGCCGGATCTGCTGCCCGGTGAAGGCTCCGGCCCCGCCGCGGCCGGCACAAGGCGAGGGGCCAGCGGGGGCAGCCCCGGGCCGTGCCCGCCACCCCTGCGGGGCCCCGCGCCT
>VZTT01055157.1:5560-16903 GCA_013400855.1 Buphagus erythrorhynchus | reverse complement strand
TGGGCGTCGATGGAAGCGACTGAGGAGGGGGAGGCTGCTCGCAAGAGAGCGAAATAAACCCTGTGTGAGGCAGGCATGTGCCGTGCGTCCCTTCGCCTCGTCCTCTCCGGCAGTTCTGGGCAGGAAAGTCCCGCTTCTCCCATGTGGTGATCCCCCCTCGCATCCATGTCACTCTTCACTGGCCAAACTTTGAGGCTCCAGCAGCCGTTCAGTGCCCTGAGGCGGCCTGGGGAGCCGTCGGGGCAGTGGTGGCGGTGTCCGAGGCTCGGCGGTGCTGCACCGCTGGCGCTGCGGGGCCGAGCTGGCTGCGGGGCCGGGCTGGCTGCGGACTGGCCCACCGGGGCTGGCACCTGCTCTGCCATGGCCCTAGCCAAGGCAGTGAGCTGCTGCCAGGCTCTGCTCGCCCTGCCTGCCTTCCCCTCACCAAGGAGGTGGCTGATCTCAGGAGCCTTCCGTTGGTCTGGCTGAGACCAAAAAAGACACCTGGAAGGTGAAGCCTCTGTACCGCAGCTCCCAAGCGCACAGGATTGAAGCGGGGGTGCTGGCCGTGACCTCCAGATGCCCTGCTCTGAGCTGTGCAGGGCTGAGCGCCGTACAGCACAGGAGCTCTGGACCTGCTGCTCTCGAGGTCGCTGCCAGCCCCTGTGGCATCAAGCTGGCAGAGTATTTGAGGCCAGGTTTGCCTGAACTGTGGTGGTTTGGCCCCCCCATTCCTCTAAGACACTTTGGATTCAAGACAGGGGAATTCATTGATTAGCAAATGTGCTCTCGGTACTTTGAAGATGTGAAGTCTTATGAAAGCACAAAGATTTATGAATTTCTTTTTGTAGGATTTGCTGGCCAAAAGAAAGTGTGTGTGGTTGGGATTTTTTCCCCCTCACATTTCAGTAACGTTAAGCAGGTTGCAGCTTGTGAGGAGACATGAACAGTTAGTATGCCGCAGAATGTATGAACAATTTATTTGTTTTCATCAATCGATGACCTTTGTGGATTTAAACAATTACATATGATTTTCTCCTTTAATTATTTTTGTTTTTCATCTTGCCTCTAACGTTTTTATATATGTAAGTATTGTTACATCTATCCAGAAATGGATATGGGCTGCTACCTTATTTACTGTTAATTCAGTACAATTTTCACCTAGATTTCCTCAACAGTCTTGTAAAATTTTCCTTTTTTATTTTTTTTTATTTTTTTTATTTTTCCACACGTACGTGCATGGGATTTAAACCATCAGCTTCTAGGAAAGCTCTGTTGTGGTGTGTAATATCTTTTGTAGCACCCTGAATGAGAGTACTAATAAGACCAATCTTTTAAAGTAACTTTCATCACCAAAAAACATCAAACCAATAAAAAACAAAACCCCCCACAAAACGGAAATGGAAAACAATACACTGAGAAACATTACTCTGTATGAAAAGTAACTTTCTTTAGGTAAAAAGACTTGTTAAAATGCCAGATCTGTTGCTTTGTCTTCTACAGTTGAGAGAGACTTGGAAAGCTTTGGAAGGACTGCACAAATCCTTGTGGTGTTTTGACTGACACTCACCTTGGGCTCTTTTATCAACATTTACGTTTCTTTCTCTGATCTATTCTGTCCCTGAAATGACATATATCAAGAAGCCTCAAGGCAAATGACAATCTGAAATTACTAGTAGTTACTGTAAATTTATTATTATGTTGTTTCACTGGAAAAAGTTGGGGATTAAGATGTGCTGATAGTAGAAGTGGGTCCCAATAAAAAACAGTTGTGTAGCAAGTATATTAAGGCATTGTAAGAACTCATTACTGGAAAAGTAGAAAACTAAGTGTAAAAAAGTGCGTAAAAGTCTAAAGGATGCTTTTACTTACACAGCAGTAAGAATCTAATGGATCCAGTGGTCTTCAGTGTGACCTAGCAAGGAGCCTGGGAAAGCCCTGTGCTGAGAGCTTGGATGACCTGGGCATAATACACAGGAAAGTTATGCTCAAAAGTTATACTGTACATCTTCCCATTTGTTGTCATTGATTCGTTAAGAAATGCTGCGTGAGGCAAATCTCTCTGGCCACACACACCTCTCATTCACCCTCACAGCCTGCAACTATCAAGAAGATAAAAAAAACCCTATACTATTAGTTGATATGTGTGCAGCTGTCTTCCTCAGAAGCACTTTCAGTACATTTCTGTTTTCTTTTCGGAAGTAACGTATGTATTCTCTTGTCTCCATGTTACACTGTAAAAGATTTTTTAAATGGTCTTGTTAATCAAGGGCATGGAGAAAGTGGCCAATACCTGTGTTCTGAGTGCACTTAGCAAAAGTGTGACAGAACTGGGACGATTTATCCCTGTTCTGTATCAACCAGCAGAAGCTACATGTGAAACTCTCTGCAGGACTAGAAAGGATGTAGATATGAATGCTTCATAGACCCTTTTTTTTTTCTTAAAAAAGACCTAATATACTCCGTGTTAGATAGCACTAGTAAAATTTTCAGGTGGATTAAGTATTTGGAGGTAAGTATTAAAGTTAACATGACAGTTACCAGATTTAGAGCAGCAGATTTATTCCTGCATACGTTCAGTACACTTACTGAATTGTGCTGCTCCCTGCTGTGTAGCTGCTGAGGGTGTGTAATCTAAACTATTTCTCTTGCTGATTTACCTACATCCAGGCGAGACAGGCTTAGGGACTTGCCCAGTGTCACTTATGGAAACTGAAGCAGATTTCCCCGGTAAGCTGATTGTAAGAGTCTGAGGTAGCAATTGCTTTCCCACAAGTTCTTGGAGAGTGCATCATCACTATCCATTAAGATGAGAATATAGCACAGAGTCACAAAGGCCTGCAAAGAATACAGATGTTCTTGTGACATAAAACCTCTCAATTACCAGCCACAATACCTAGTGCTTGCATAACATTTCCCATGATCAAGACATTGAAAAAAGTGAGTTATTTCACTTACAGTCACCACAGAGGTCTCTAGCCAATCTCACCTGTGCATCCAGAAGCACTTTATGGACTATCTAGTAATCAGAGGACTAATTCTATTTTAGGACTAATTTTGAAACCATGTGATTCATAAGAAATAGTCTGATAATAGAAGAGTACTGTGGCTGCTAAAAACAGAGGAGATACTAGATTTATCTAGTGATAAAGGTGGCTTAATGCTCTATCTTTAAGTGTTCCTAGATATGTCAGAAACCATCTTTCAAAAGGTAGGGGAAGGAAAAAGAGCTTTTTTTCTTCTGTGCTTTTTGTGTATATTTGGGTTCTTCAAAGGCAATTGGTCAGACCAGTGTTTTGTGTACTAGTCTTTTCCCTCAGCTTCCTTTCTAGCTGCTCAGGGAGCATTGGAAGATTTTCATTAAAACCAGAAGACCTAAAAATGTATTTTTCAGATTTGACAGAAGCTTACAGCAGTTTCTCAGGAAAACATACTGCTTGCAACAGATTTTCAAACCTTATATATGGCTAGATAAACACCTAAGCATTGGTTATCTTACTGTTGTATTCTGAAGCAAAGCAAAACAAAAAAACTTCAAAACGTTGCAGGTAAGACCACTAAGTGACATGTATCACAACGAGGCTGTTTATCTAGAATCACTGAATCAGTTAGGTTGGAAGACACCTCTGAGATCCTCAAGTCCAACCTGTGGTGGAACACCACCATGGCGCTGAGTGCCACGTCCAGTCTTTCCTTAAACTCCTCTAGGGATGGTGGCTCTAACACCTCCTGGGCAGTCCATTCCGATATTTAATCACCCTTTCCATGAAGAATTTCTTCCTAATGTCCAACCTCTCCTGTCACAGCTTAAGACTATGTTTTCTTATTGCCAGTGGCCTGTGAGAAGAGGCTGATGTCTGCCTGGCTACACCCTCCCTTCAGGCAGTTGTAGAGAGCTGTAAGGTCTTCTCTGAGCCTCCTTTTCTCCAGGTTAAACAGCTCCAGCTCCCTCAGCCACCCCTCACAGGACTCGTGCTCCAGACCCTTACCAGTTCCATTGCCTTTCCATGGATCTGCTCCAGCCCCTCAATGTGCTTCCTGAATTAAGGAGCCCAGAACTGAATACAGCACCCGAGGTGTGGCCTCACCAGTGCCCAGTACAGGGGGGCAATCCCTGCCCTTGTCCTGCTGGCCACACTGTTTTGGTACAGGCCAGGATGCCATTGGCCTTCCTGACCACCTGGGCACACTTTGGCTCATGTTCATGCTGTTGACCAACACCCCCAGATCCTTTTCCTCTTGACCACTTTCCAGCCACTCTTCTCCTGCCTGCAGCACTCGTTGGGGTGATTGAAGCCAAAGTTTAGAACTTGGCCCTTGGCCTGTTTGAACCTCATGCCGTGTGTCTTGGCCCATCAATCCAGCCTGTCCAGATCCCTCTGCAGAGCCTTTCTACCCTCCAGCAGATCAACACTCCCACCCAACTTGGGTGTGAGTATCATCCACAAATTTGGTAAAGACAGACTAGGTATTCTCTAACCCAACTCTCCTTGATCATGGGAAAGTCTTCCAACATTCCGTTTACCTGGTCTCATAAATATGAGAGCAATGGTAAACTTGTTTTTTGTTAGAATAATTTTTTAACTTCTGAAAAAAGTTAACAAGAGTACTGCATTACAGTTGCTGCTTTTCCACTTCTTTATTTTTTATTTTTTAATTTATGGGGAATGTAATATATGTTCAACACGCCGAGACACTGATCTGTATTACCATGCTGCAAATAAACAGTTGATTGTCACCTACCAGTGATTCTGAGGATATCAGTGATGTAAATTTTTACTGTGTCCTTCAGCCACAGCAAATATGTCAGACCTCTTGCAGGATTAGATGTCTTTATAAATAATCTCATCACAGGTCTTCAGTTTTTCTTTGAAAGTCAAGGGTTTGAGTCTCTTCAGTCAATATCCACTCCACTGCCTGTTAAAACCAGGGGAGGAACTCTCTGGAAAATTAGTTTAGTAAAGCCTAGGAGACTCATATTTTGCAGTTTATAGTCATGGAGAGAACTACACTGAAGGGCAGTTTCCTGCTTCTCTTGACCTGCTGCAGGTAATAGGCAAATGGGAAGAGGACTGGTGAGGTCTCATAGCTTCATCAAGTAAGATTTTTCTCCTCACTGTGGTCAGTGGAAAAGCCACAATGCCACTTCATCAGGAAGACTTGTTCTCAATTAGTTTTAATTCTCTGAAAAGTTTAGTTTAGCTAAAATTTCTTTAACGCCACACCAGGAAAAGTTGTTCAGTGAACATTAGAAGATCTTTGAGGTTGTTCGCCTGGCTAAAATGGCTACTTATATAGTTTGTTCCTCATTCTTACCCAGTTTCTTTTCTACCTGTATCCCTCTGCTTTGTCACCACATTCAATTTTTAGTTGTTTGAAGCATTGCAACATTTTATGTTTATATGTGCTTAAATATTTTATCTTTTTTGGAGCAGTTGGCCAGTTGAGCATTTTTATGCAAGCTCACTTTCCTGACTCTTCTTAAAAGTTTAGCTCAGAATGTTTCTCTGGTTGCAAAGCTTTTTAAACTATTCGTTATAATGAAATATTTTACCAGATAATTCACTGAGACAAATGTGAAATGTGCAGTTGGGAAGGTAAAATTATAACCAGTCATATAAACCTGTCCTCATTAGCTCCTTTCAAACATGTCCAAATGTTGCCAATAGAAAAAGACATCCTTGGAGAGTGGCTTGAAATGTGAATTCTTTAGTTTTCAACTGGAATCTGCTTTATGTTTGAGAGGAAGGCTTTAATTTCCTACATCTGAGATTCATTTTCAAATGCAAGCTAACAGGAAGATTAGCCTTTAAGGACTGTTAGTGACTGGCCAGAATGGTGTTGGTGACTAGAGCATAAAACGGAAAAAAAGAAAAATATGGACTTAAGAGTGAATAAGGGGCTGTATGCATCAAACTATACTCTCAGCTGGTGTCAATTGAGATGGCTTCCTTCCACTGGGACTGTGCCAGATGAGACCAGTAACAGATCTGCCCTCTGTGATTCCAGCTTTAGTCCTGGGCCACAACTTAAAAGTAGTTTTCTGGATTGTTTAGTTGGTTCTTATTTTATATGCAACATATAGAGCCTTTACTGATAACCTGTGGGACATTTGTCAAAGCTTTGCTGTAAAAACTGTTAACAGCAAAGGAAACGCTTAACACTTACTGCAGTAATGAAAATATCTTTAGACACATTAAAGGCCTTTATGGAGTTTTGATGGTTTTATTATTTATCACTATCCCTGCTTTAGTAAATCAGCAGGTCAAACTTTTGTTTATTTATGTCAGAAATTATTGATGTATCTCTGGCTGTAAGCAGAAATGTATGAAGGACTATGCCACAATCTTTGCATGTCTCACCATTTCCTCCTTTTCTGCATGTTTCTCATAATCTCCCAAGAGAGAGCTGGCTGTGTCCTTTATTTCACTTTAGTTAATTTCCATGGGCTTCTGTGAAACTTTCCTGCTGTTTCCTTGACAAATCATGGATACCCCAGCCTTGAGAAAGGTGTTTGCCTTCTCGTAAAGCAAATGATTGTTAAAGATGAGAAACCAGACTCAACAGAGCCAGATTTGCATTTATTTCAGCAACTTCTGTGATCTATTCATATGCCTGATATATTTATATGTTTTTCCAGGCAAATGCAATGGGTTTTGTATGAACCACAGCTTGTAAGTCAGAAAATTGCTTTGAAGTGAGCCATGATCAATAGGAGGCTGAAAGAAGTGTCTTGTTCTGATCATTGTACATAATTATTGTAAGATGGTTTGACAGGTTACAGACTGTATGTAGCAAACTAAGGTCAAGTTGAAAAAAAGACAATACAAGACAGAAGACAGGACAGCATGTTAGTCATGTAGCTACCCCGAAGAGAGTATGACAGAGAAGAAAAGGTTACATGGAGTTTTGGCTGAATGATGTTATAAAACATCATTTAAAAAATCCTTTAAAACTGCTCACTTGTTTTGCCTTCGCTTTTTACAAAATTAATTATTTTGTAACATACTTTCAATTTAGGTAATTTGAAATGTCAATGCAGAAGAAGCAGTTAAAGTCAGAATGCACCTCTTAATTAAAAGAGTTTAAAAACATTGCTGTTTGACTTACAGCTGAGAAAACCGAAAAACATATATGTAGTGCTGTTTTCACTGTTATACGTTTTGGATGTTAATTTCTCTTTTGATCATTGTATAGGAGAGACTTCCTTGTTTTACTGTTAACTGAAACATGCAAAACTATAATACTGCTTTGGTAGTGCAAAGCTATGTTCATGTGATCAGACATCACGTGTTAAATGTTTTTTCATCTGTAATATAATATTTATGAGCTATTACGGTATTGAGGCTTTCTGGTAATGAAGGTATTTGTTTTCCAGTGACATAATTTCACTGCTAAAAACAATTTCTGTTTAACAGAACTGAAATGTTCTTGATATCCGCAAATGTAATTCTGTCTAATATCAAAGTTTAGAATAGATGGGCCACATTAGCAGAGGAATAGAGAAATATACATTATTTCAAAAGAGATGAAATTTATTTTTAAGAATGAAAATAATTGTGAAAACTTAGGATTTTTTTTTCTGTTCTGAAATCACCCAAGTCTTCTAACAACAGTTTTCATTGCATCACTTCCACAGTGCTAAATGCATTACATTTTGCCAAAATCATTGTCTCAAACATACTAGCGTTGCGCTGGCATTCCTTCGACTTGTATTCTGGGCGCAGGCAGCTAGATCAGCATTAATCAGTCAGAAAATCACATTTGTTTCAGACTGGTGGTCAAGACTTGTTCTTAGCAGGCCAGCAGGACAGACACAAGGTTGGAAGGCATCATCCTTGCAGTGTGTCATGGTGTTGAGTACTCAGTTTTTGACTCCTCTAGAGAAAATACTACTGAAATGTTTAGCTTCTAAGCAACTAAAAAAAGACCACACTTTGGTAGTTTAATGCACTTACAAGAAGTAGCAGCAAAGTGAGTATAGGTAAACATCAGTGGTAGAAGAGTGTTGTAATTATGCAGAAGTGTGTCTGTGTATGTGTTGATTTGTGTGTGTGTGTGCGCAGGCACAAGTGTGGTTTTATGCTCCAACTTACCCTGTAGTAAAATTTATAATACACCAAAGGTATATAAACTGTATTTGCTTGACCCACTGCTCAGGATAGTAAGTTTTCTCCCTTCACAAGGCTAATAACCTGGGCTCAGCATAATTTTGAAACTTCTGGAGTGTATAATTCTGACACTTAACGAATGCTAGCCATGCAACTGCGTCATGTTCGAGCATGCTGTGTGGATGTACCATGTGAAAACAGGGAGAGTATTTGTCTTAAGCTGTTAAAAGAAATATTTAATATCATTCACTGTCTATTTTATTTTTCTTATTAATATTTATACTCACCTTTCAGGCCTATGACTTTGTTGAACAGCGTGCAGTAAAGTTGGACTCATAATAGATGATCATAAGATAGGATGAAGTGTAGGA
Organism: Buphagus erythrorhynchus; assembly: GCA_013400855.1. Lineage (NCBI taxonomy): Eukaryota > Metazoa > Chordata > Aves > Passeriformes > Sturnidae > Buphagus > Buphagus erythrorhynchus. The sequence goes on along the minus strand of VZTT01055157.1, from coordinate 8,442 downwards.
TGAAAGAATGTGTCCTAGGTTTTGATTCTAGTTTTAGTTTAACCTTTGGAGCTGTAGCAGATCATGTTCAAGCTCATGTCAATTTTCATGTTAACTTTCATTTTTTCCTCACTTGTACAAGGGGGTAGGGGTGGTTGGTAGCTCATTGAAGTGTTTGGAGAACTTCATGAAAATTACATGTTGGTAAGTAAGCCAGTGAAAAATGACTAGAGTTTTCTTTTGTAGTATGTTTCTACTAATATGATGGGGGAGCAATACTCTGCAATGAAGGTGGAATTGTTCTGTGATGTAGAAAGTAAAGATAAATGTTGGAATGAGACAGAGGATTTCATTTCACCTTAAGGGATGGCTGCAGTGCAAAGAGATACATCTATGGTAGTCATTATAGGTTGCTTTTCTAGTCAGTGGAGAACACTTGCCACAATCCATTTGACTTTCATTAGATGTCTGCTTGAGGGTGAGATGAATAATGCTTTATGAATAATGCTCATTATATAATTTAATCTTACGTCCTACTATAGAGGTGTCTCCTGCTGGTCTGTATTGGTTGTGGTTGCTTTTGTTTGGCTAAAGCACCACTTCTATTAGCTTTCCTTAAGAGTAATTTGTACAAGTAACCTAGTATTTGTAGTGATGATACTACTTTTTTCCCTTTCCTTCCCACACATATCTTGTGTTAACCTTCAAAAGTAGTTAATGAAGCATATAAACAGCAGTTGAAACTGCTTCTCATAGAGCATCATCATGTTTGACAGTAAGTACTGAGCATTGGTCAGCAACTGCTGTAAAAATGAAAGGTACATTTGGCATGCACAGTGAAGTGCTGAAGTGGTGATCCGTATTTTCACAAACAGCTGAGTCTGGCTTGGCCGGCTATCAAGATGGTCACATACACATTTTGCTATATTATTTTGATTGCATTAGTTTTGGTTTTGAACTGAGATCAGGATAATGATGGAGAGAGATGTGTCACTGCTTAACAAGGCTATAAAAATGTCTACTCAGTTTCTGCAACTCCTTCTGAGGTGCAATGACATTTCTACTTGGTCTGTGAATTCTGTCTTTGCAGATATTTGCTTGATGGTTGTAATATGAACACAAGGCTTTTCAGTATATTTACAAAAATACATGTTTCATCCTCTTTGGAACTGGGATATGATTATATACAGAGAGTAAGTACATATTTAGACTGTGCTATTTGTGCAAGCTTGTTCTCATGAAATTAACATAAAGAAAGTTCTCATATGCACATAAGTGCTGGCATTTTTTCCTGGAGCTGGCTTAGGAATCTGAGTTAAAAGTAAAGGTGAATAATGAAACATGATGTATGTGTACATTCCATGTCCCATTATGCTGATAGCCCTGTATCTGTCATTTTGGAGATGACATGAAAAGATAATGAGTAAGCCTTTGTGCATATCCTGTGGCTCAGAGAAGGAAAGAAGCTCTTCTGAGGCTTGCATGTCGTTAGTGGTTGGTATTGGAAAACCCCCTTCTGCTTGTCTTGCCTTGTGAGATGTGAGACTGGAAAGAACTTTTGCTTCTTTTACTGGTTTGAAAACATATTTAACCTCTGAGAAAGGAAGCCAGGGAGAGTGTTGAATAACTTGCTTTACCATCTCTTGAAATACCTCCTTTACTAGTTCTGTGCCAGAATCTGAAGTGCTATAGTGACAGCAGCCAAAAGAGAGTGAGGATTTGGATAAAGGGAAAGATTAAAAAAAGAAGTCTAAACCTATATTTAATCCAATGGTCTCGTTATCTGAAGCTGGCCACTTCCAGGAGCTCTACAAACCTTTCCTTTAGTGAATGAATTGAGCCCTGTGATATAATGACAAATACTTCTGGGAAATACTTGTGGTGTATTAATGCTACAGTGAAAAAGTACAACTGAATTAGATAGAAAAGATATGACTTTTTACATCTGTGGTGCATGTGGTTTATGGAGGCAAAGATGACCCAAGAGAGTGTCTGAGTTGTTGAAAAGCAGGTTTTGGAATGACANAGGGGGCGGGGAGACAGTGCAAAGTGCTTATCAGTGAAATGTCCAATTAAAATTCTTGGACTAAATTTCCTTATTCCAAGAAAAAAAAAGGGATTTATTAATGTTTCTGATGGATTTATTACAAAACATTGCAACTTGAACGTGATTCTAAAATTTTAATTCACATCTTTGTGGTTAACTTTTAGCTGGTTGATATTGGTAAACTTCTACTGAGTTAAACCAGCTAAGAACTTTTTTTCACAATCATCACAACATTATTTACTTGAAGTGTCTCCTGTACTATAAGCTATCTGGGACAGAGAGCTCCAAAGCTCTAAGAAAAATGGTTTCAGGTCTCTTTGGAAGTAGATGTTTGCCCCTAGGTAGAAGTGTTCATCAGTATACATCCTAATTTGGGGATGTCTAGTAGTTAGGCATGCAGAACTGAATCTAGCAGTACCTAGGTCACCCTTATGATTACGTGTTGCCTTTGGAGATTTTGGCATTGGGTGAGCTGTATGCTCCCTGTAATTCTACTTGAATTTTATATCCTCCTTTTCTCCCTTCATAGAAATGTCTGCTTGGTGATTAAAGGCTCATAAGGTAAACATGTAAAGGTATATTATAATTTCACTTTTCCCAGACAGGACCTTTTTATTTCTGCCATTAGAGCCTTGTGCAGGGTAAAAAGGGAGTACATCCTCACATCTAGCTGTTTCCTGGAGTCACTTCAAAGCTGCAGCTGAACCAAGAGGACAGAGATGGACAGAGAATCCTAACCAGTGTCAACAAGTTTTGAACAGTCCATAGGGATGTGCATAAGGACAATTTTGGAGAACGGTGTCACACATAACATCATGGCAGTCACAGCAAGAGGTCACAACTGCTTTTTTTTTAT